>JARGYV010058079.1:0-11371 GCA_029532675.1 Ornithodoros moubata | reverse complement strand
TTTATAGGGCAGTTCATTTATCTTATGATGGTAGCAACGCATGTGGGCCGACTTCTCGTAAATTATTTCCTAGTTCTGTTTTCATCTGGGTAAGGTAATCTACCACGAGGAGGGTGGACGCAGCGTACTTTATCTGAGAACGCGCGGGGAACATCTTACTTAAGCTTGACATTGTGATGAGTTTATCGCTGTCTTCGTTGAAGTTTGGGATGCAGAACTGCGGGTAACATGCAATATTATCAGTAAATGACGGCTGCATTCTTTAATGGTGTCATTCATTCGCCTCATTCGTCGTGAACGGTAAACCCGTACGATTTTTTTCGGGACATAGCACAGCTGTCACAAAAGGCGGACTTGTTTTGGTTTTTCGTGAGTTTGTCAGCAGAACTACTTCATCACGAACTGTGAATGATTCTCATTACGTTGCGCCGTCAATAAACTCGTCGCTAAAATATACGTCTACATTGTCCTTGTGCACTTTTTCTCGGTGCATAGGACCACTTGCTCCGATAGTTGAGTCCCACGTTACGAAGCGACACAGTTGGGTCAACGCAGTCAAGGGCTGCAGTGAAGCAACGCACCTTCCTCCCAGCCGCCCCAAGGTCCGCGCTGCTTCGTATTTTGTACCGCTTGATTAGCATTCATAATATGCAAACTACGCCGGTAGGAGCAAAAGAGAAGCAGACGTCAATGAGACGTCATGCGTGTAGTTTGATTTAACTGCGATTTAACTTTTAACTGCGTGTAATTACCTCGTGGTGTTGGCTGTACTTGCGTAGAGGTGCTGGAAAGAAGAACGGAGGTCACATGATCACGTTTTAGGGCAGTAATTAAGCTCGTACGGGTGAAAGTAGGCCAATCACTCTGCGTTGTTGGAGCGCGCTTTTCCGGCTGTTATGAAAGATGCCTTCACATGTCTCAGCTTCACAGCCCTGTTACCCTGGCGAGGCCACCTCCCGGGTTCGTAACAGAAGTAGCCATATATCGTTCAGAATGATGATTGTGGTTATCACTTCTTTATGCGATAAAGTTTGTTGGTAGATTTTACGCTAAGCGGTCCCAAGTATACGGATTTTATTCAATTTGTCATTTACAATTTCCATTTTTATTTTCCTTCTAAAGGAAAGAAAGATTTCATTAACTCTTTCACCCCTCATCCCCGGCAATGCCTCTACAAAGCGAGCGAACAAGCACCCTCACAAACGGGAACAAAGCAGTTATTTTTCAAACTTTCCTTCATCACGCGTCAACGGAAAGGAAGGCCATTGGTTCGATACCTTGAATTTCTAATATGCACCAACTGAAATAGCAGTTATTCAACGTAACGAGAAAATTGCGCGCCTTCCTCCATTCGAAACGATCCCCATCCGAGCGTTTGATTCTTGGTCTGCGCCTCTTGACCTCGGGAGAACTGACCTCCGCTTCTTGCGTCGATGGAACGATGAAGTCACTGGCATCATTTCAAAACGACAAGACATAGACATAGACATATTCTTCCCGACAGGTAACCACTGTAGTGGCCATGACACCATAAAGTCCACGCGAACTTGTCTAATAAGCAACAAGGGGACAACGTCCTTCCCTGAGCATGCCTGACAGTGTTCTCCTATGTGGGACTTTGTTTTCTATCTGCTCACATCTTCTGTTTTGTTTTAAGTTAGGAAGAAAGAAGCTTTTTCATTCCCGAGTATTATCTCTTGCTTAGTAGTTTCATGGATGTTGACGCGAAAAGAAACCTAGACAGAATTGAACAGTCCTATATGTTATATTCAATTTGACTAATTGACTAATTAATTAATTAATTAATTAAACAAAATAGTCTAGGGAAAATCGAGCTGTAACAACAACCAACATAAATAAAAAGCGCAACACAGACGCTACATCTGATATCAATTTATTTATTGAGTATTTATCAATACTCAGTGTATTGCACTGTTACCACATACCCATCATCTTGAAGAAATTCATTTTGCATCCATAGCACTTTGTTTTCCCTTTTTTCGGATTACAACGGGATTCTTCTAAAATCCGTATTCTTAAGTATGCATAAACCTTCCGCATTTTAGACACCACTTTGTTTCTTGCTATTCCTAATTAGCGTACTTGGTTTTAATCGGTATGCTTAGTTAGTCCGGACACTAGGCTAATTAGGGCTGCATGACAGGACGCCGTATTCTGCGTATTCGTGAACATAAGCCTAAGCTTCCCTATGACTATCACTTCTATGATATTAATGAATTTTCTGGACCTCTAGATAAGAACAAAAAAATATACATATGTATTATACCCGACGATGGAATTGTATTGGACCGCAGTATATGAAATGACTGTGACTGGCCCAAGATGAACATCCACCGTACCTGAAGAAGAAGAAGAATTGTTCTCAATGCACGTTATCGCTGTTCCTGATCGCGTAGCAAATATGTCATGCAGCACGGTATAGCTGCGTAGCGCCTGGCTGTATTATTCATTTTTTGAAAGACTGCACATGGACAGGAAGCATCGCTCACGAACACTTTGCTCGCAAAGAGGGAAAAGGACAGGTCGATATTTGCCACGAAGTGTCATGGCAATTATGCGTCAGGCACCTGCATCCCCAGCAGCGTCTCTTATGTCAACAAAACGACGGCGAACAATGCAGTTTGCTGACCTTTCTAGAATGGAAGATCTTTCTACCTGCAAGAAGGCAGGCTCTGCCGAACACTCTTCAGCAGACCATGTACCCAGTACAGCGTCGCTTGTACATAAGGACTGCGCGGTATCCCGATACCTGTGCTACCGCCCAAGAAGTCGTTCTCTTGAACCAACCATTGCAACGTGGCTGACGTCCATTCCAAGCCCCAGTTCTCAAGAGCCAGGGCAGAGTGGAAGCACCCCACCTCATGACTCACGCCCAGCCACTCCAGATGCACGAGAAACAAGACAGTCGAGTGCTGCTGAAATAGCACCTGACGTAGAGCCATATGAGTCAAAAAAGCGTTTCCCACGCTTAACGCAGTCAATTAAAGTTTGCAAACGTACATTTCAGGAGAGTTATCCTTCAAGCAAAGCACGACCCAGCGTAACGAGTAATGCCCAAGTAAGCCACCTGTCACAAGGTACCCAAGAGATGATCGTTAAAAGGAAACAAACGCCATTTCTTCCCCTCGTGAGGGAACCACTGGATATTTGCGCCACGGCGTCATCTGGAACAGATATGTCACCCAGGAAGTCACGGACAGCTACTCTTGTTCTGGAAACAGAACAACCTGATCCTCAGCAGACAGCCTTTCTTGACGATCTGGCACATCAGGTAACCCAGACAGTCAGTTCATCACCGGCAGTTACAGAAAGATTCCATGCAAACACGTTATTGTCGCAGGGATCGAGCTCCATGCATAATCCGAGAACCTCGTACGGCTCAAGTAAAAGGAAGTGTAAGGAAGAAGAAATGAGCTTAATGACAAAGAAGTACCAACCGCCTTTGCCAGGTAACATCTTCAAGGTTCCGGCACGCAGGCATCCTACGCCTCTTGATACGTTACCTGCATTAGTCTATAACACCTGCTACTTTACTGAGAACAAGTCATCTTCACCGCCGCCAAATCAGGATTCGTGGAAGTCCCCGGATCCTTTAGCGTTAATAGAAGACTCCAATGGCAGCACCAGTAAAAAATCGTCATCGCCGAGCTTGACATGTGCCAAATCTATGATTCCCCCCTACGAGAGTACGAACAAGTGTGACCAAAGGACTGCTTCTGGTTCTAAGGACAATTTCGTAGGAGCGCTTATACCTGCCTATGATGTAAAGGAGATCCTAGACCCGTCTCTCATTGCTACACTAGGGGGACCCTTCAAAGTTCCCTCAGCTCTTGCAGTTTATGAGGAGAAAAACAAAGGCACGAATTACAACGAACCGGCTTCAGGTCGCCGGAGGACTGCAGTGGAAGTGCCACGTTCGAACAATACTCACAGCCAAGAAATATGCGGAGGCATATCTGTAC
Organism: Ornithodoros moubata; assembly: GCA_029532675.1. Taxonomy (NCBI): domain Eukaryota; kingdom Metazoa; phylum Arthropoda; class Arachnida; order Ixodida; family Argasidae; genus Ornithodoros; species Ornithodoros moubata. The sequence continues at coordinate 7,388 of JARGYV010058079.1, read as the reverse complement.
TGTCGCTAAGTACTGAGTCAAAGGAATCTGTGAAGAGCGCGAAGAAACGAGCCCGCCACACTGACCAAGAGCCGGTGGATCTGTTTTTGAACTATCGCAAACATGCATCATCAGATGAAGATACTCAATACGACATGCTGAAGCTTCTTGAGCAAAATGCACAAGGCGAAGATTTGGGCTCGACGGCTCAAAGTCAGTCCGCAAAGCCCACACAGTACACACAGTCTGCGGATAATTTACGAGATCACAATGACAATATGAAGGACATGTTACAGGCTCACTATGCGCTTGCTGCTCCACATTCGCCAAATTGCGAGCCGGGAAAAACAAGCAATCACGAGCACGAAATTGCAACGCCCACAGCAAATACCTTGGGCGAGCTCTGTCAGGCTCCGCAGAGTATGCGATCAACAACCGAAAAAAATCGAAGCGTTGTGTGGGAATGTCATGAACCGAAGCCAGCGTTACAGTTTGCGAACACTGTGCGAAGTGATGATCACCTGGATGTTACTGACACTTCTCCAAGAAACATTTTCCATCATGAGACGGCGAGAACCTCATCTGTAGGCACGAACAATACGAAGAAATACACCTCGTCCAGTCGTCTGAAAGACTCCATGAACCATGACGCCAGATACAGAGATAGATCAACGAGGGAAGAGGGGCTGTGGGGTACAAAAAATATGGGCGACCAGCAGACATCTCCCACAATCGGTGATGTAGCAAGACCCCAAAGAGAGTGCACAAACTCGATGTCGTCTTCGAGCGACGGTCCAATGTCAGAACCTATCTTCAAATCTCAGCAAGGACGGGCGCTTGAAACTCCTTACAACATTACGGAACCCTTCTACGGCCAATGCAGCAGGTCCTCTGAGTGCAAGCCAGGACTTAATATATCGAAGAACAGGTGGTGTCCCAGCATTCACATGAGAGAATCTGGACCAACACAGTCGTCAGCGAAGAAAACCATTGATACCATTGAAAAAAACATGGTATCAGAAGAGATTACAGACACTTCCGCTGCGCTAGCGATCGCACGAAATACTGAAGGGTCACTTGAATCGCCGATCACAGTTGCACGTGGAGACGAAGTTCCCCGAGTTGTGACCTGGGATCTAAAGCCGCTAATCATATGCGCTATGACACTTGCTGTTCTCTTGCTTGGAATATCGTACTTAATTAAAGTCGCCGCCATTTCGGAATCACTCAGACGCACCCGAGGTAGCGGAATGATAAGCACTGCTTCCAACCATTCTAGCATACTAGCGTCCTATGTTTGCAATGTCAGTACATGTGGACTGGAGCATGATTATCTCCGTTCTGCGATATCATGGGATCTAGACCCCTGTGATGATTTCTACGAATTCGTTTGCAGCAAGTGGGAAGAACAGAAAACCAGCACAAATGTTGCTTACGGTGGCACGCGTTCCACGGAAGACGAGCTTCAACAGCAGTTTGAACACAGCATCATCGAAATTCTCTCAGGTTACGGAACGCAGTTGCGAGACCGGACAGCGCAGATGGTTCTCTTGCGCCAATTATACGATGCGTGTAACAATGTCGACTCCTATAATACTACGGACTGGACGTCATTTTCACGAGCTCTCCAACTAAGCTACCTGCAAGACTGGCCCTATGTGGCACCATTGCGATCCAATTATTCAGTTTGGAAATCTGCAGCTGTCGCCTACAGGTTAGCACGCGTAGAAACTTTTCTTCATGTTGAAGTCCAGAGAGACATAAGACAAGGAAGACAAAAGGTAATTACGCTGGACCGGCCCACCATTATTCTCCAGCCGCAGGACCTCGAACAAAATGACACCATACGTCGGCTCCAGGAAGCTGTAACCGCAGCACTGACTGCTTTCAGGAGTCGTCCAATAAGAGCATCGACGGCAAGGGACGTCACGACATTTGCATTACGATTGGCTCATATCGTGCATTCTCGACATTTCGCTTCTGAATTCAAGATACACTACCGCATAAGTCTCGCTGGCTACGGCAGTGTCCTCGAATACTTGTCAACGCTCTTCAAGAACATTTCCATGGTAACGAAAGGCTCTAAAGTCTTCCTCAGATCTGTTGGGTTCTTGGAAGAAGTGACCAATGTTGTGGACAAGACAGCGCTGCATGTTGTGCTGAACTACTTGGGATTTCGACTTATGACGCAATTGTCGCTGTTCGTTCGAGAAGCGCCTGCCGAACTGCTCTGGTTTCGTGAACGCCTTCTTCATTTACCGGTATCTCCGTCCCTTCGTCATGTTCGTACGTCCATCTCTCGATCCCGTGCCTGCATTCGCCAGGTGGCTGAAACCTTACCCTTGCTCTTCATGGCTATCGTCAGACTCGTCGTAGACCAACGTATTTCTCTTCAGAATATGGTACGCGCCATCGAGGCAGTTCGACGCCAACTCCTGTTTAGGGTCACGTCATCGGTAATTTTCGACAATGCGACCGCAAGCACGGCGCTCTCTATAGTGTCTGGCACTATCTTGCGTGTCTTGAATCCCGATATTTTACGTTACACTGCTAGGATTGTTAGGTACGCGGCTCGAATCCCTCCATTTGATTCGTCTGACCCGCTGAGGTCCTTCACAGACGTCACAACTTACATCACTGGACGAGAGCTGTTTTCGCTTAAAGATATAGAATGGGAAGGTTCATTCTTCAAAAAGCATTGCAGTTCAAACCTTCTACAAAGAGTGATATATTTTTCTAATATTCTCCTGAACGCATCGACACCACAGGTTGACGATCATCTTACACTTCATCTTCCACGGTTTGGGCCAAGTGTATTCCGCTGTCTCTTCATCATGCTACTAAAAGATCCATCGAACACTAAGAACCCGCTAATCATCTCCCGCGGCTGGTGGACGGAGAAAGCGAAAGCCAGATTGCGCTCTGTACAGCAATGTTTGAACACGCAATACCGTAGAACCAGGCACCTTCATTCCCCCGCCGATCTCGGGGAAACGACTCTTGACGACGTTGCAGACAATGCTGCGGTCACTCCCCTTCTAGACCTGTACGTAGAACATCTTCAGCAAGTTACAGGACCTCGTAAGACGTTCAGGCTTACTGAAGACGACGGACTGGTGCCGAAGCAGATGTTTTTCTTGTCTTACGCTCTTGGACTCTGCGAACGTGACATGCTGTACGGAAACGCTCTGTCGAAGACAAAAACAGCAGGGAGGTCTCCCCGAGACAGAGTGAATGTTCCTCTGAGGAACTGTCCGCAGTTCCATTCTGTGTACAGTTGCAAGGCAGGATCTCCAATGAATCCGATAAAGAAGTGTGTCTTGTGGCATTGATAACGCTTCCCCAGTAAGCTCTGTGTGCTCTTCGTTACCCTATTCTTGTTTGCTGCAGACCACAGTGCGTATGGTGACAATGAACAATATGATACAAATGAAGGACACCTATATATATGTACATGTGCTGATATGTATTGATATTTGCTTTGATGTCTATGCCCATCATATGAAAAGCTGCATTCAGTTTCAGCGAGCATTAATCTCAAGGTACAATGAACCACATATCGATTCTTTGGTCCACATATTACAACACGAGGCGGCTTTACGTTCAGGAGGGCTCTTACAAAGGGTCATTGCCGCATTCCTTCCACTTAAACCAGCAAGACGCACAATACGTTCGTTGCTGGGGCACCGCTCCCAGGTGAAGAGAAAAAAAGGCAGTGTCACTGTCAGTGTCAATAGCAGCTAGAGCACATTCGACAGCGCAGTGTTCCGCCTACAGCGCAAAACATTCTGCAATGACAAACAGAATTTACCATGGTACTCGATGGTTTCGTGGAGTACAGGTTTTATAACACGGGGGCAGCAAGACCTTGATACTTAAATAGCCCTTTGCTCGTTTTTGGTAGTTGCTGTTTTCAATTGTTTTTCTTTTTTTCTTTTTTTTAATAAGCTGTTGTGCAACAGTAAAAATGTCATGTTGTAAATGATTAAATGACTGGTTTTAGTACATATCTACATCTTTGCACATGATCTATATTAATAACCAGAACTACTCAAGATTAATAAGTCGTAACTTCATCTACTGACTGCAAAGTGGCTAATACCAAGGCATCAACTGGTGCTTGTAACGCTTACACAGTATATGATAGTAGCGTGATTGGCTGTTTACTTATGAAATGATACAGATACATATCAGGCTATATATAGCCTGATAGGTCCTTGCACCCCTACCTCAGTCATATAGCATCTGAAACATCATGAATGACTCAACACACTCGCAAAACAAAACAAACGAAAGATATATTAGTTGGTAGCTTGGTAGCTTTATTCCATGCATATAATTTCTTAGCGGACCTACGTGAGTGCCACTGCTTTGAAGCTCTGAGGGGGCTCTTCGATCTCATCCTTGCTCTGCACCAGGCGAAGTTCAAGCTCGTAGCTGCTGTATTTCAGTTCCGGCTCCGTGTGCATGTTATGAGCGTGTCTGTATGTCTTTTTCAGCACAGCCTGTATTGTGGACACGGTTTTTTCGACGGAAACTCGAAGATTGTTGTTGGTCTTCACCATCCATCCAATCAGCACAGCCGAGAACAGATCGCCCGTTCCTTTGAAGTTCGCATCGATACGTGGAACGTCGATGCGAAGAGAAGTCATGCGGTCTCCCGTACGCTTGCTAGCGAATACGACCAGGGTTCCCGCGTTGTTATCCACGGTAGCGGAAGTAATGACCACAGACGTCGCACCGATCACATGCAGGGCTTCCATGGCGTCCAAAGCGCTGCTCTCATCTTGGATCTGTATGCCGGTGAGGAGCTCCGCTTCGAACTGGTTGGGCGTCACAATATCAGCTATTTTAAGGAGGTCCTTTTTGTAGAGCGGTACGATCTCCGCCGGAATGTATAGAACCCCGTCGTCTCCCATGACTGGATCGCAGAGGTAAACGACTTCAGGGTTAGCGCGCTTGATGTCTGATATTAGGTCACGGATACGCTCCAGGAGGCTGAAGGAACAGGCGTACCCCGTCATGACGTGCGTGTATTGGGAAATATCTAACTTCTCCAGCATCATGTCTACGTCTTCGGTGTCGGACACGACGCCTTTCCATATGGGGTAACCCGTATGGTTGCACAGCTGTACCGTGTCTATGGTGTCCACGTCGAAGCCGAGGATCTGCAGCGGAAAGGTGATGCATTTGTTGCCTACGTACCCTGATACGACGTGACTCTGTATTGACAAGATGCGACAGTCCTGGTCAGACAGCATAGTGCTCATGATGGCCCCGTTTACTGTGACACAAGTCGCGTATGTCGTTAAACCCTGTTCCTGGGGCTCGTTGCTGGCGATTTCGTCACATGTTCTTTCGTCGCCTCTCGTGAGACGTGGCACGTGAGATGGCCATGCAACGAGCGTCTCGCCACGTCGTTATCTTTTTCCTCCTCCTCCATGACTCAATTCCACCGCTCTTGACACCATGTTACTCACGCAAAGAAATTTTCTGTGTTTAAGTAATACAAAACGCATTGTACTTCATTGATTTCTCGTATTAATGAAAGTTATGACATAAGGTAATGTGTGGCACCAAAATGTTTACGGAAGAAATCGATTAAAAGAGCTTCAAATGGTGTTGACGGCGACCACCACCAGAGCCATTGTCTACTACTGCACGTGTGCATGTCTCAGCCGTTCTCGGGAAGCGCACTTTTTAAACATTTCAACTACAGAAAAACAGTCCTAGAGCTGAACAATTCTGCATGGTTTTACGTTCTAGACACTAACTGTATATTTAAATATCATTTCAATATTAACTATTATATCTCAATTTTATTTTCTGAAATGCCGATGTCTGAAGCACAGAAACTACAACTCTTATCGTTCATAGAAAATTCGCCTGAATTATGTAACAATAGGTCATTTCTCGTCTTGGATCTGTATGCCGGTGAAGAGCACCGCTTCGAAATGGTTGGGCATCATAATATCAGCTATTTTCAGATATATCAGAGAGAGGATAAGGCAGAAGAAGAAGAATGTGCCGTTATTGCTTTCCCGATTGACGACTTGACCACCTCCATTGACCTCCAGATGGGATTGGCCTCTGTGCACCAAGTAAGGTCACTGAAATATCTGGGCCTTTAGCACAATGACCAAATGTCGTGGCAACAGCATCTGGTCGAACGGGTAATGTATGCAACGATGTGCCAGCCCCAGAATTGGGATGCGGCGCGAAGCTCTTATTTACCTATACATCGCCTACATTCATCCCATCCTCGTGTTCAACAGCATTCTATTCTCTCAACTGCGGGACTACCGCTTCGCAAAACTTTTCTCCTTCGAACATACAAGCAAACGGTTTCAACTACTACCTTTTCTCATCTGTTTGTAATAAAAATTATAGGTGTGATACTATTAATAAAACTACTGCTCCTTGTACCATTTGGGTGTGATGTCAAGACATTATGATATTATGACAGGCGTTTAATGGCACAGCTGATTAGATGTAAAAGGGCCATAGCTTTTACTTTTACGCCTTACATTTTTGTATTAGCGTTATCAGGTTTTTTGTCTGTTTTGTCCTCACAGACATGTATGAACCGCTGCTTCCTCTCCTCGCCAACATTTCGCCTGAAGACAAAGAAGAGCTTCTGGCAGATTTCATGCCAAGATTGGTGAAGTCCTGCACGGACGAGACAACCGGCGAAGTCGCCATCCGTCTTTCCTTGTGCATGATTCATGCCTCAAAACAGAGCGCAGTTTAGAGCGGTCACACAAGCAACGCCCTTGTGCTTCTACACTCTGAAGAACAACTTCACATCTTAACTTGTCGAGTGTCAGCCACCATTTTGAACAATACTGTGCATTATGCGGTGAGGTTGTAATGAAGGTGTAAATTGAAAATGAAGTTGTGAATTTGTAATGGCTGTACAATGAGAAAATGAAAATCGAACGGATCCCTGCCAAAGTGTGAAACGTTGTACGCTTTTGCATTGTCGCATTGTTGCAGTTGCACTGTAATAAATCAAGCCTTACTACCTTCTTGATGATGATGGAACCACCTGAGCTGTTTCCTTCCCACACAACAGAAAAGAAACAAACGCATACGAACATAAGAAACGATCACGCGACAACCACCATGTTACGTGGTCTTATAGGCTCGAACAGTTGTTGACTTCAAAAAGAAACGTGGGTGGGGGAGACATGTGATGGGGCAAGCTGCTTTCAGATGCCCGTCTTTTGTTCTATTTATCCGGATTGTAACGGAGAGCAGCAGCGTGGGACATGGTCCGAAAGCCACACGCACACACACAGACAAAGGCTTTAAACGACCTGCTGCCCAGTCGATCTAAGAATAACTGAAGCCGGTGCTTGTATTGCTGACACTTAAAGCGTTCATCTAATTCAATTCGATTATGAGTA
>JARGYV010058071.1:0-14459 GCA_029532675.1 Ornithodoros moubata | reverse complement strand
CGGCAGTACGAATTTTGTCCAATATAGTAAACAAGGATTCTCCCAGCTTAAAAAAAAAAAAAAAAACACTAAGTAAATATGTAGCAATGCATGTTATCATCGTTGAAACCAGCTTTCTAATATTCTGGATATTTAGAGGCATGGCGCCTTCATGCATTTCGCGTGGCGACACCAATCGGTAGATGGCCTACGAGTTAGTATCGCAAAGCACGCAACATTACCGAAGAGGACGCAAAACGAATGGTCCAGTGACCAAGATACTGGACATTTTATTGTGTTACTCCGATTTGTGTTATCAAAATAAATATAATATACAGTCGGAAAACAAATGGACTTGACTAGATTATAACAGACTTCTTAATGCTGTCATGCTCCTCTTTTGGGAAGATTTGAAGGGACTTTTGTCTTGCAGAGTCCTACGAACGCAGCACAGTGCTATTGCGGAGAAACGTGTGGGGGAATCGGCACAAGGGGAACTGGGACTGGGGGAAACGGGGAGGGGGAAACAGATTAGTTGAAATATGACGGGGGAATTGTACTACATCCATATTTTTGACAGAAAGCTGTTAAAAAAAGAAAAACTATTTTCACTACATAAACAGCGATTTTCTATCCTCCATTACTATATTGTTACCGGAAAAACACAGGAGCTCGGTAGATTTCCGTCAACATCACAGTGTTTATAATACGGTACTTCGACCAATGTTCGTTCCATCTCATTTCCTGCCAACTTTCCGCTTTCGACATCTCTTTCTTCAGGCCGTTACGCACACAGCGCCACAGACAAATTGAGTTGCGACATAATCGCGCTTGTATAATGCGGAACAGAGCAAAACGGAAATGTGCTTTCGTTACATACTATTACGTCACAGCGGGGCATCCCCTGTTGAGGGCGTGGTGCCAACGAACTCCCCAAGACGCCCTCTCCAACACTTCATTTTCCTGCTGCACCAGTGCCTTCTTTCTTTTTTCCTTTTTATTCAGGAGGAGGAAAGATACCAGTTTTCGTTGACCCAATCTTGCGCCCCCCTTCGAATCGATCGTCGTCGCTGCCAGCAATCGAGTTTCATGGATGTCAAGTTCTTCCCGCAGTTCTGCTACAAATGAGGTCTAGTATTTTGAGCCGGAAGATGCCGGGCTAATGACGTTGCGTGAAAACTGGCAGAAGCTTCAAGGTCAGAGGAAACATTCTCGGCCTTGTTGCAGCCAGCTATTCCTCTACGTTTCGTTACACAGGTCAACAAATTCATTTTTTTTTTTGCAGATGTATCGAATACCTTAATAAACGGAGTCGGCTGCAATACGAAGACAAGTTTGGACAGCAATAGATTACAAAATACTGTGTGGCATAACGTTCATGAGCTGTAGCCGGTTCCAATTGCGGTCATATTCATTCTCTGGTTCATTACCTTGCAGAGAGAAGACGGGTCTACTAAAACTGGATCTATAAGCCTGCAGACATTCCTCGCGGCCTGGTTCACATGGAAGATGAGCGCGGACATAGAAGAGTTATCGTGCTCTGTAGACGTGGAGACGGACGGTGAATCCTGACCAATCACTCTTCACTGTGTCATGAAACTGGCTTGAAAAACTTCACGCAAAGCACTGGCTTTGACGCTGACGTATTCTGCTCCTTACCATAACCTGGCAACGCATTCCTTCGTAAGGCTGATCTTGCTCAAACCGACCGTCGTTTTGACTGATATACGCCGTGTTCTATGTTGGCAATTATTAAATTATATTTTTACGCAGAATGAAGACCCTGAAAATGCAGTAACACGGCCAGGCGTCCTGACGGACAATGTTCCTGTTTCTGCAAGATCAAAGAGATGAATGGGGCGGATTTTCCTCGCTAAATGAGCCCCGTTTGTGCCTACCGATGGTTGCAGGAAACCCGCCTCAAAACAACCTAATTTAACTCTGCGCGATCTATCCTCGCAGATATATGTTTGTGAAAGATATGCGTCCCGACAAATATAACAGGGATCGTTTTCTTTCTTTTTTTAGGACAACGTAATCTGGGAAGTGCAAGAAATGACGTCTAAGACGGCACGCTCAAGGTTGGCGCATCACTGACTTTGTTCGGCCTCTATATTATTGCGACAGCTCACGGAGGTATTGCTGGTGTTATAGGCTGGGAATTCCGAAGATCGCACAGGGACTTCTACATTGCTTTGAAAACGAGTAATTTACTCGTCTTCAAAAGACCTTGACGACGTGTATGCCATGCGAATGACAGCTTGAATGAGGAGTGATGTTATTGATGTTCAAACTTTCTCTACCCCCCCATATGCTATTGTTTCAGGTTTGCAATATTTTCTGTGCGAGCTCTCGCATATGAAACGCCTCGCGTTTCACAATAACAGTTCCTGCCGAGCTGTCTTAATTATTATGGGACACGTAAAATATTTATGACCAAACCCGTGACTCTAAGGTATTATAGCCAGAGCTCAACCGAAGAGAAAAAATATTCTGAAATTTTCCACTGTTGCAGGCAAGCACCTGCTGACTAAGCTTGCTAGAACCGCGTCACTGTTACGTTACAAAGTCATCAAAGAAAGAGCAGCGCAAAGCCAAGCACCAACTGACCACCTTACCGTTACTTGCCGTTATCCACCGACTGTACATAACGCAGCGTATATGTATACGGCACAGCCAGACTGCGCTATCTGAACGGAGAACGATCTAAACGTGCTTGATTGCGTTCTCGTGAGGCCATTGGCCCGTGGAGTTTCCGCTACGTGGAAGCCGGGCTTTCAATCCATGTGCCCAAAAAGAAAAACCGGAATCGTGGAACTCAACTATCTAGTTCGCAGATCGCCCTGCACTCGCTGACCCACTTCTTTTCCCTTCAGTGGCCCGTGCCGCCACACTGCTTGGCCGGAACAACACTTTGAAAACTTGGCCTGTCGAACCAGTGATGATGCAGTCCGCACGAGGCTTACATATATTCGATCATAGTACCGAAGAGGAACTGTTTAAATCTTATATTGTGTTTGTTGATAATCGATGATCTCGAAATAAGTCTACAAGCTTGCATAACTGATATCTGATACATGTCGTGGGAAACAAAAGTAATTCGCACTTTTATTGGATGTAAACATCAAGATCAGAACAGGTTTAGGTTAGAGTGGCATATGACGACGACGGATTATTGAACACGTTCAATTAAAGATAACATGCGCAATCATGATGAGGTACAGATCGCGTAAGACAGCTCTTTTAAGTGTTTCCAGAGATTAATGGTTAATATCTTCGTGTATACATAAAAACGGTAAAAACATAACTAAACAAAACATCTAAGGTTCGTGTGGCTATTTTATCAGTGCAAATGGATTACTTAAGCGGATCAAACAGATTCAGTTCTTTTTGATAGAGAAGACCTGGCCAGCCAAACTTACACAAAAATACAAAACCATACCAGGTTACGAAATATGACACTTTGAGGTGTGTGTTTTTTGGTTAACATTTTTATTCTTATGTTGCATCACTACAGAGCAACTGCCCCTACTACGAAGAGGCTAACACAGTGTATTAATCTGTAAATAACAACAACCTTCTTCTTATCGACATATATAAACGCAACCGCTGCAATGGGTTCATATTGACCATTCTGTGATGATCTACGGGAAACAGCAACCTTACCAGGCCATTATTTCGTAGTATCGCACACTGAAATCTTCCCACGAGACCTTCACCATGAAAATTCTATCTGATTGCAATCAAAAACCCGCAGCAGGACCCTCGTTTATAGCTGCCAACAACCCCAGTTACGCAACACTCTTCACGGTCGATCGAAATGCCAAGCCAAGGCCAAGCGCCGTGAGGTGCTGCAAGACGCAATACAAGCCAAGGTTGCTAGAGGTCGTCGCCGAGAAAAAGTTAGCGAGCCCAAAAATAACGGCTCTCCGAAAGTAGGACGGGTCATGGCTGGCTCAACCAAAGCGAGCTAAGACCATCGACCTCCATTTCTATTGTGTGCGCTCTTTGAATGAGGCGCAGCAGACGACATTGGTCTAGTAAAAAACACGTGACTTGGGGCTGTGTAGAGGAGATACCGTCACTTGACCACATAACTGTACCGCACAAGAGAACGCCCAATGACTCGGGCCCCAATCATCCAGGGTCACCAGTTCGTTATGAGCACTTTAGGACCAAGGAAAACTGTCATCAGTCAAATAACATGCCACGCAACAGTACGCAAGGGGTTACCCCTCCCCCAGACCACCCTCCTCATTCTCCAAATGACGTCAAATGGTGCGTCTCACGGAAAAGCTTCGTGTGAAGGTTGAATGACCGAACGGCAACGGAAGAAGACGACGAACACAAATGACGTGGCGGAGGTGTGTCCAACAGTCACACAACTGGGGAAGCCCCGACATTGAAGACAAAAAAGAAAAAGACTACGCAACTGGATAGTATTGAAACAATAATGATGATTTTATTTACATATATACATTCTTGTGGTTGCAATCGCTATAACTTACAAACAAGCGTCACCCTGCTCTTGTCATTACAGGAACACATTAAAGATAACAGCGGGTTCATTCAGCCTCAGAAAGTAAGTACATTCCCCTCGACGACTGTGGAATGTTGACTCACGCGGATCAAAACAAATTGAAGAGACTGCCCAAGGACTAGCATCTCACGAAAGTAAAGATGCTTGGGAGCCTCGTGGGTAGCAAGCAGTTAGTGACGCATGCGAAAATGATACCAGTGATGGAAGAGATAACGTCACACGATAATGTACGCGCCGATCTTCTTGTGAAGACCTGTCGCCACCTGCAGATAATTTCAGGACATACAGCCACTAAAAGAAAGAAAAGGCAAGCAGCCCGACAGAGGACTTCGGGTGCCAGTGACCCCGAACGTTACCGCCGATGTAGACTCAATTTTGAGCGCGATATTAATTAGTTATCACCAGAATGAAGATGGAGGGTGACGCTGAATACGATAAAATATGTACATCCTAAAACGCATGTGAATACGAAAAAAAAAAAAAAAAGTCATCTCTCGGTCCGTGCCGTGAGAGTCCGATCACAGTTCCAAGGCTGTGAGGAGTCCGTGTAATCCGGAGTTTGCCAGTCGGATTTCATCACAGTGAAAAAAATCACAAATCAAGTCCCGAATTGCAGCTCTGAGCCAGTCTAGTCGGAGAAGACTCGTCATTCAGACTTGTCGGAGACAGACGTTCTGGGCGCAGACTGTGACGCAGAGCCCTTGTAAGCCTTCTTGTAGAAGTTCCTGAACATGAAGAAAAGAAGCACAGCTTCTCCCATGAGGATGTAAGCGAAGTAGGGCGGGAACCCACAGTCGTACACAACCGGCACAGCCGCGTGCAAAAAGCCGATGACGAACTGAACCATCTGGAACTGAGTGAGGTAGCGCTTCCACCACAGGTGCTTGCGGACCTCTGGACCAAGAGCGGCAAGGCAGTAGTAAGTGTACATCACCATGTGGACGAAGCAGTTGATGAAGGGGAAGAAGGCGTTCTGGCCGCCGGCGCCGTAATTCACACCCATCCACACAGTCCACGCTACGGTCGAGTGATGGACTACGTGCAGCAGGGAGATGTGAGAGAATTTCTTGGTCAGCACAAAGAAGACCGTGTCAAGGAACTCGCCCAACTTGAGGAGGAGGTACCACCATCCCAGCCGTGTGACAGCCATTGAGTTATCGTCGGTGCCGTAGTTGACCGGTTGACAGAACCAGTTGTACTGGCCGAGGTACGTATAGGAGCCTCCATACGCGAAGAAATATGTGCTGAGCAGTACCATGGCCACATTGTAGGCAACCAAAACCTTCTTCAGCTGGAAAGGTTCACGTCCTTTCATCCAGTTGGGTCCCCACACCTTGACGAAGTAAATGTAGCCGGCGATGATGGACAGGATGGTCATGGGGCTCCCCATCAAGGGCCATGACTTCACCCGGGGATCGGTGGACGTCAGGATGGCCTGATAGGCATTCAGGGCTCTCTCGGTGATCGCAGCCATCGCGTCACTGCTAGTCTTTGCGCACTTTCAGAAACTGTGTCGCTGGGTCGGTGTGCTTGTCTGGCTGCTCACGGGAACCACCGTCAGGTTTATACACACTCAGGCGTCACGTGACCTCTCACGTAAATCGGAAAGGAGGATGAATGCTTTTCCCTCCTCCCCGCCGCCCTTTCACGCACTTGTACTCAGGTGTGGAAGCGTGGTTAAACTGAGAGACGGACGAATTCAAGGTCGTTCCTTTGGTGTAAGCTGGCTATCGAACGCTCTCCCCTTATCGGACCTTCTTCTGTATAATATTATTTTCTTTTTTGCGTCAATTTGCTCGACTGAGACGTGGACGCAGAAATAGACGTAAGCGGCTCTTTTCTTTTTTGTCTATTTGCGTCAGACACGAGAAGCTTGGGGCAACCCCCGTAGTGCCTCAAGCGCTATGGGAATGGGCGAAAAACGTACCGGTTACATAACGCAGGGCTTTTTTCTTGTTGTTCGCTATCAGGCAGCGTGACGTCAGGTAGAACTGTACCAACTTATTGTAATGCACAGTTTGCGTCCTGTGTTGCAGATGCGGACTCTTTGAAGACTATATTACGCCGTACAGATGACGTTAGAGACTTCGGCGTACTTACTTACTTTAAGTTCCTAGTAGAATTTCGATGAATTTCAGTGGTTGCCGCTGGTAACTGTGGTCCTCAATCGCAAGGAGTAGCGTTATTGCGCTCTTCATATTTAGTTTTTTTTTTTTTTCCTAGCAACGTCAAGTTATCACCTGCAAACCACTTCGTACAGTTCATATTAATTTTAACACATCTGAAAACTGCGATCAGATGCGGTGATACTCATTTTGGCTTCTTGCTCTATGGTGGAGCTTACCAGCAAGTGCGTGAGTGAACGCACAAGTCAGCATGTATGTGAGCTGCTCATATAGAAAGAAATACTCAATACAAGCATAAAAAGTGGGGAAATTAAAAGGACGCTGCATGATTTTACGACTTTCAGGCACTACTTATCTGCGAGTCCCGTGAGATTCCATGTACTGTTGCTGCTGACGAAAGTTCGATTGTGTACGTATCCCAAGCGGCACAATGTACTGAAACTCGGGTGCAATAGGGGTGGGCGGATGTATCAAGGTTGCTTTTGAAGTTAGCGGCACGTCAGAAAGACAGCAACATAAGGATAAGACACCTGACGACCACCCCTATTGCACGCGACTTTCAGTACATTGTGCCGCTTGGATAGTGTTCGAAGTGACGATTAAAGTGCCTGAATAAGTTTCTGACACACACACAAAAACGTATGTGTATTCGCATTCTATCCGAATACATCATCATTTATTGTTGTTGTATTGCGGATACTTTTCAGTGTTTTCGTTTTAATGTTATGAGCTATGTTAATATTAATATTAATGCAAAAAAACACATCGTGTTTGGGTATGAGCTCAATGCCACGAGCTTCATTCACTTGTTGACGAGGAAACAGAACTGCGACTAGCACACGCCAAAAGCAGAAGAAAGCAGTACAATACATGTAAGGTGGGAAGAAAGCAAGAATTGGTTCGGCCGGCTCGCGCGACATGCAGAATACGAAAACAACTGCTCTGCGTCACAAACCTGCTGCGCGATGAACGAAGACCTCCGTTCAGCATCCCATTACACAGAACGCTGTACTTGTCCTAATGAGAGGACCCTAACGGAAACACTCTCGTCGAAAGGGGCACAGATTGTTTATGACGTCCGCGGATTTTACCTCATCCTGAATGCCTTGCTGACATCCTCATGCTTTCCCTATTTCTTGTGCGTCTGGAAAACAAATCAAATTCTTTATGTCTTTGACACGCGCAGGAAGACGCGTGACGTGTGCTAGGTGTAAACAAGGATGTGCATCTGAGCAAGGGTTCGGGAACGTTCTCGGCAACTTCGTCCGCATGTAGGCCACACGTTTGCAGTGTCTTTGCCTCTTTTGGAACGCAAGGGTGTTTGCTATATTGTTTCCCGACTGTCTTCCTTATGTCAGCGTTTTAAAAACAGGACATTGAGTAGATCAGCATGTTACAACATCAGGAGTCTTCATTCGAAAAAGGTAAAATAAAATACGAAAGCGCTGCTGGCACTTTCGGTTATTTTTTTCTTTTTCAGCTCTATTGTCTGCAGATTATTCTCATGCACAAGTCCCAACTGAATGCGTTCTTGGGGCGCGAAAAGCAAACCGGCTCAACGTTGAGGCGTCGTTACGCCACGAAAAACCCATAAATGATTATTTAATAGCACAGAAGACGGTTACGCTCGCATAACAAACTCCAAGCAAGCCAAGCCAAGGTGGCAGTGATTTTTGGCGATAGCGTTCCCGGAAGGAAGGCCGTCCTGGCAAGGGTCAAAGTAGTCTCTAGAGTTCCGCCATCGTGATTCAGAGCTGGGGGACGGAAGTTTCCGACATTCTCCAAGGTTCGCTTCCGCTATTCTTGTCCTCGTCTTATGAAACAGAGAAGCCTTGTTGGAACCTGATAAAGTCGGCAGGCGGCGCCCTTTCGAACTCTTAGCACACTGCCGTTATCGTTGGCTCAGTCAAGGGCGACCTCTACTACAATACTTCTGGAACTTTCGTTCGCATGAAGGCCACCCTATGGTGAAAGTAATGTTTCATTGGGAAGAGAGTGGTCAGTGTGCATTTCCAATGCATCTCCCTCCGCCACTCATGCGGTTCTCGAAGGCTTCGGTGTGCGTTAAGTTTTTTTGCGCGATGAAATGCGTGCATGGGTTAATATGTTCGTTGGATTACCGCGTGGAGTGGTATAGGGGATACGAGATTTGCATTCTGTGGTAAGTCAGATCGAACAGGTGAATACCATCCTCGTTTCCTGTTCAAAGAGTCTCTCCAAGGAGTGTTCCGCAGTTTCGTGACCTATGCGAACCCTTTTCCAATTCTTTTTAGTGTACGAGGTTTGTTCAAAAACATATCCAACCACAATACTTTGCACGTAAACAAATCCTGCATTTGTTTACGTGAGAATTTGTTAGGGAAGCGTGGTTTGGTGCACGTATGTAAGCGGTCCTACTGCGCATGTTTGCATTCTTTCCTGATTGCAGAAGCTTCCAGACGCCGGCAGACCCCCGATGAGTGCGGAAGTGTACATATAGCGCTGTAAGTTTTTCGTTTTTGACAAAATGACAAAAAACTTGGAACACCACTACTGCATAAAATTTTGTGCAAAGCTTGGCGATTCCCAAGTAGAAACGATTCGCAAGATTCGACAGGCCTTCGAGGACGAAGGAATAGGCACGACACAAATAAAGGAGTGGTATAATCGCTTCAATGATGGCTGCACATCAGTGGAGAGTGAAGCAAGCTCTTGTAAACCATCAACACCCAGAAATGAAACAGCCATTGATCAAGTGAGGATCCAGATGATGCAGGATCGTCGAATCACGATCAGAAATCTTGCAGACGAGGCGTCGATCGTTCATTCTATTTTCTATATACTAATGATTTGGGACTCAGGATAATCTCAGTGAGGTTCGGACCCAAGCTCTTAATGGTCGAGCAGAAGCAACTCCGTTTATAGATTGCTCGGGGCATGCTGGAGACCGTGAACAGTGATCCAAATTTTCTCCGCGCAGTGTTCACTGGCGATGAGTCCTGGGTCCGTGAGACGTTATGGAATGGACCATAAGCAGATATCTCTTTTCTACAATTTGTTGGACATTGCGGGGATATTTGTGAAAGGACATCCATTTTCTAATGTTGTATGTATGTTACAGAAATATCCCAAGAGGGACGTTGACATTCGGAACAAATTTGGATATCCAATGGACATTCGGACCAAGGGCAAGACAATGGAATCAAGCGCGCTTTGACAGTAAGTGGCAATGGAAGTGATCTCCCACTGTCTGAAACATATCTTCTTACGCTGCGGCAACCCAGAACACACTTCCGACTATGACAGTATACCTGTTCACACAATAGAAAGTTGCACCCTCATCCTTAAAACGCTGGTGGAAGAAAGATTCAACGAGAACAAAGATCCAACGGGAAAAATATCCAATGGTGTCACGTGACCAAGGGAAACAAGATCCATACGGCAAGAACATCCATCGGGAAAGGGGATGCAATAGCTGGCTATCATAAAAAACAAAAAGCATTTTGACAGTCACGTATCGTTCTGTCTACAATTTTCTGAGTCCATGTTCAATGATGTCCGTTCTTGACAAAGGTTAGGCTAACGGCATTGGTGACATATTGCTAACGTCAAAGATGGGCACAGCCTCAATGATGTCCGTTCGTGACAAAAGTTAGGTTAGTGGCATTGGTGACATATCGCTCACGTCGAGTATCCCCTTCTGTCTTTGGGGCCCTCTTTTCCGTCTTTTCACTTAGGTA
This sequence comes from Ornithodoros moubata, assembly GCA_029532675.1. Classification (NCBI taxonomy): domain Eukaryota; kingdom Metazoa; phylum Arthropoda; class Arachnida; order Ixodida; family Argasidae; genus Ornithodoros; species Ornithodoros moubata. Next base: position 4,095 of record JARGYV010058071.1, on the reverse strand, counting down.
CCGTTTGTGTTGGGACAAAGTAATGTGCCGCATTTGAATTCGCAACACTAACAATTACGACTTTCCTTGTGGTAAACTATCAAAATGTCTGATTCTTTATATATGTATATATATTTATGCAAGAACTATGGAGGAGGAGGTCGGACGGACGCGTAAATATACAAGCTAATAGAAAAATGAAGCGCGGACAGCAGTAGTGTGAGAGTAATAGAAAATATAGAAAAATAGAAAAAGATATTTATTAGGGGCAGCTTGTGGAAATTTAAAAGTCGACGTTTCGACGGCAGCGCCATCTTCGTCAGTCCTGACGAGTCTTTGCACAAGCTGCCCCTAATAAATATTTTTTTCTATTTTTCTATATTTTCTATTACTCTCACACTACTGCTGTCCGCGCTTCATTTTTCTATTTATTTAATAATAAAAATATTTATATTATATATCCTGACAAAGACGGCGCTGCCGTCGAAACGTCGACTCTCAAGCCTTACAATCATCCCCTAATAAGCGTTTTTTCTATTACTCCCACGCTATTGCTGTACGCGCCTCATTTTTATATTTGCCTATTTATTTATTATATATAGAGGGTGTCCACCAAAATGTGCAACAGGCCTATTAACCAAAAATAACAGGTTGGTACATGATCGCCTCGATGGGCCCACGTTCTAAGCAGTTTGAAGCACTAGTTGCGTAATTAGTGTAAAAAGTACGTTACTTAATTTCTTGTTAATTAAAATATTGGTGGGGTACCATTTGCAGACTTCTAGAGATTCGCATAAGGTGGTCAAAAATACCACACTCGCGCGTCTTGCGAGTTTATAGCTAGTTTTTCTTTTAATTTAAGTCATCTTGTTTTTGCAATACGCGGAGAAGCGCGCGCAAGACGAAAGAAGAGTGCCGTGCTTCGACACGACGACACAGATGGACACGGTATCTCAAGGCGATACCAGGTGCGATAAACAGCAAATAACAAAAGAAAAGGCCGCTTTTCCCTTTTACTTTGTTTCACAGATGTAGTCGTTACAGAAAGCCTTTGCGCAATGAGTGCCTACAGTTATGCAGAAAAGGCGGACGTGGCGCACGACTTGTTTCGCTCTAGCATTCTGGACGTCACCCGAATCCGTCAACCCGTTTGAGAACATACGAGCAGCTAAGGGAGCGTGGGAATTTCATTCGGTCGTACCTTATAGTAGCCGATTTGAAATGGTCAAACGCCGCCCTGGCTAAAGGCTAGTGAGGAGAAGGCAGAAGAAGATTGGCAGTTCCATCACGATAACGCAGCCGACCATTCTTACCATTTGACACAGTTTTTTGGCCAATACACCTGCGCTTCCTCAGGCTCATGCTGCGTTTCCTGTTTTTTTTGTTTTTTCTAAGTTGAAAATGCCCTTCAGAGGTACCAGATTTCAGTCCAGAGAAGACATAATGCAAATAGTATAGGACCCTGTCCAGTTGGGCGCATTTTCTTATACATGGTGTCCAGTTCGCAGCATCCAGACCAGCGCGCGCGAGGAGAGAGGCGCGTCGTTCCCGTCCCCAGAGGAGGCGCATCCTCAAGAGTAGACACGAAATTAAAGCCAATTAATGCCAATGGTGCTGGGAAGAATGCCAATCAAAGAGAGCAAGCTTTGGAAAACAATGTGGAAGCGAATCATCCAGAGTGGGAATTAGATTTTGACAGGTTATTCATGGATGGGTTGTTTGATCCCGATACCCCGGCAGACGCGGTTCAAAACAATTTTTTTTTATGTGGGCTCCCCTCGGAGGGAAGAAGAGGTGCAGGAGCTTTCGGATCATGTTAGGGAGACCCACCCTGGAGTTGACCTTCCACATTTTCCTTTCTTTCAAGCAGCCACTGCCTTTGATGGGCAAGAGAGGCGTATGGCACTGTATGCGTCTCCATACGATGATTGTGTAGAAATGACTATTGATTACGTTTTGATGCATCAACATGATATCATTCGCATATTGCAAGATCAGCCAATACCGTTTAGATTTTATATGTGCATTAGGTACCACATGATTAAGGAAGTGGGAGGGGAAGTAACTACTCATATCGCTTACATCTCCGCATCGTCTCGTCAAATGTATAATGTGGGTGATATTATGCCGGATTTAAACGCCACAATTGAGCCAGAGGAGAGAAGTATATATACTTCCTGTATTACCCGCATTAATGTTGATGATTCTGTTCAATTGTTGGAGGTTGATGACCACTTTTTTGGTATAAAAAACTATAATACCCTTTTGGGTAAAAAATTGTCGCATGTTATGTGAGCAGTGCACTCGTGGGTTTTGCACAAAAGATGCGCTGACACGTCATCGTCGTGTGTGTCCTAGAAGAGGTAATTATGGAGTTCCCCGAGCCAGGGGAAAACATTATAAAATTTAATAACTATAGTAATATGTTTGCATTTCCCTATGTAACAGGACTTGACACAGAGTCAGTTCTAGAGCCCAACACAACTGTAAAATATGCTGTACGGCAGCATATAATGAGTTCGTTTTGTGTGATCGTAATTCGTACATACGACTCTAAAATATTGGCAAAAGAGGTGTACTTGGGCGAGGACGCTGCCTCTAAGTGTGTAAGTGCTTTGTGTAAGCTGCATAATAAGGCAGCAAGCTATAATGACAATCCGGCTCCCATTGTGTTAACATTAGAGCAAGAGTTGAAGCACAACTCTTTGCGATTACTGTAACATCCCTTTTGATGAGGTCCACCCAAAAACATGCCACCATGATCATAGCAGGTACGATGGCCCCAATTTTTTAGGGTCTTTATGCAATCAGTGTAACGCAAGCTGCGCAAATAAGGGTAAGATACCAGTGTTGGTTTATAACCTGAACTATAACCTGTGTTCACTGCTCCGAAGCTTCCACCGTTAAAGTGGAAAAGGCCACCAAAGCTCGTTGCTTCAAGCAGTGAGAAGGTCAGAAGCTTCGAGTACGGTAATTTTATATTCAGGGATACTACACAGTACCTTAATCAATCCCTCTCCTGTCTTGCGGACAACCTCAAGGTGTCTGAGGGCGTGGAGGGGTTTAAGTGTTTGCACCAGGTGTATGGAGAGAATTTTTGTATTTGTGTCGGAAGGGGGTTTTTCCTTATAGCTATATAAAAAAACTGGATGTCTACAAGGAGGAATGTCTTCCTCCTAAGGAGGCATTCTTTGATGACCTCAATGGTGTGCCCATTAGCGACGATGATTATGCGTACGCTCATGAGGTATTTAATCGATTTGGTTGCAAGACGCTAGGGGACTATAATCAACTCTATTTGATATGTGATACTCTGTTGCTGCTGGACGTCATGCAACATTTTAGGCGCCTCTGTCTGGACACCTATGGGTTGGAGGTGCTCCGTTTTGTGAGCCTTCCAGGTTTCAGCTGGCAAGCCGCACTCAAGTATACCGCAGCTGAAACTGAACTCTTCACAGATGAAGAGATGTATCGTATGACAGAAGGTGCTATTCGTGGTGGTATATGTCAGCAATCGAAGCGATATGCCAAGGCCAACAACAAGCATTGTAATGATTATAATCCCGAAGATCCTTCAAGCTATTTGGGTACTTTGATGCCAACTCGTTGTATGGTGGGTGCCTTACTAAGTATCTCCCCTCCAGCGACTTCCAGTGGGTCCATCAGAGGAGTTTTCATCAATTGATTTTGTTAATCATCCCGATGATGCGGACATTTGTTACATTTACGTGTGTGATCTGATGTATCCCCCAAAGCTACATGAGAGGACATGTTACCTTCCTCTGGCGCCAATGAAACAGAAGGTGGATGAGAGCTGGCAACAAGGGCTCTTGGAAGAGCTCAGCTATAGACCTGATCAACAAGAAAAGCTGTTGCTGACATGCATGGACAAGTTTAAGTATGTTGTACACTATCGTCTGCTTGGGCTATATTGTAGACTGGGAATGAAGGTCACCAAGATTCATAAAATACTTAAATTTCATCAAAAGAAAATATTTGAGCCCTACATCATGATGAACACCGAGCAGCGCAAGGCAGCAAAGACAGATTTTGAGAAAAGCCTCAGGAAGCTGGCTATTAACTCTATCTTCGGGAGATCGCTGCTAAACCCATCCA
>JARGYV010058070.1:0-12718 GCA_029532675.1 Ornithodoros moubata | reverse complement strand
TTTCACTAAAATACCGCGCTACCTAACAGTACGAGTATGTATATATATATACCCGCGTGCACACACACACACACATTCAAAAATACGGTATTTGTTTCGAAATCACGCACTGCTGCATTGCCAGCTATTAGCGCAGCGCACGAAGTTCGGAAAAAAAACGCTGAATTCTCGTTTTGTGGCAAAGGGAACTGTTTAAAGAGACAGTCGCATTCAGAAACGCGTTTATGAGACGAATACTCATAATCCCATATCCGGACGAATTATCTCCGCCAGAAAATTTCTTGGTAAAGAAAATGAATTTTAAAGATTTTGGTTGTGTGCGCTCCAGACTACCGCAGCGCGATCAGCAGAAGGGTGACGTCGTCGGGACCGCAGCTAATCTGCCTCAAGGTCGCTGTCGTCTACAACCCGGTCTGGGTAACTGGATGTCGGTGCCTTTCTGGTCGTTTGTTTTGCTCCTATATGAAACGTGTGCGTGATTACCCGGCTGGGTTTCCTTCGCCTGAAATCCGTGAGGAAGCCTATGTTGCGTTCCCCATTGCACGAGTGCCTCGAACCATAAGCAATCCCGAGCTTATACGAGTATGTCATCAGCCCAGCGAGACGAAGTGTGAAACAGAGTTCGCCAAGTGACATCCCATTGCAACGAAAGAGTTTACTCCTCCTTTTTCGCTGAACTTGCTTATGTGGATAAAGACATTCTGCGGATGTGACTTGGATCCTTCAACAAAAAGAGAAGGAAGAGGCAACTGAAGAGTTGGCGTCGTTGTCTTTCAGGAAGAAAGAGAGACGGGAGCTTAACAAGTAAGTGTACAACAATATGGACTGAGGAGGCAGTAATTAGGGTGAACCGGTGTCACCGACATCACTTCCCGCGAACAGAACAGTACTGACGGTTCCGCAAAAAACTACTGGAATAATCGCCCTCAGAATTTGAGGCTGCCTATCAGTGACCAGCAAAGGAACCACGGACCAACGATACATAATGGTTATCATTATAGTCTAATGCTATGTGGGTGCCATATTACGAATCGCACGGTGATCAACTTCTGTAAACATGTCAGCTCCGGGTGATTTGAGGAAGAACGCGGTGAGCAGCGTTTTTTTTTTTCTTTCTTTTTTGTGCATCATTAACACGTGGAGAATAATTTTTCCTAATATATAATTAAATAGAGCCCATCAACTCGTACTGAGTCAAAAAGTCTCGCTCCGTGCACTACTTTTTCTTTGAAGCTACAACTTCGACGCCCCATAGCGGAAAGTTTTGGAATATTTTCTGCGAAAACCGTGAATCAATTCAGCCACATCTATGTGTCTGTCTGACGTACTGGGGAAGCACAATATAAGACGCTAAACACTTTTACATTTGTGGCAAAAATAATTGCACCTTTTTTTCGAGACCATAGAAAGGAAGACATACGAGGCTTGGACCTTCCCTTCGGTAATGTCTAGGCGAATTCTTTGCATTCATCGACTACGCGGGAGGCCAAAGCGTTTTGAAGTGCTTGCGTGCGTGCTTGCAAAAGCAATAGGCGTGCGTGTGTGTACCTTTGAAGCGTGCTGAGAGGTAAGACTCCTTTGTTGTCGTACCAGGCTGTTGATTCCGTTCTGGGTAGAAACAGCATGGGCAACTCGGCGATGGAACGCTGCAGCCTCGTGCAAGAAAACACGCACATGGTGCACAGAAAAAGGCCCCAAGCTGTGAACGACAGCTGCGTGAACAGCCACATTACCTGCGATCATTAGAAACAGGTTTCGATCTCAATCGTAAATGCCACTTCTACGATAGGAAACATGAAATAATGAGCTTGCAAGGTCACCTGTCTCCTGTCACCATCGTGTATACACCGACCGTGTTTAAGTATATACATGTAACATCTTTAGTGCAACCTATTTCACATGGCGTGCATCGCGTCTTTCCAGTGCTGAAAATCCGTTTTTGAAAAGTGGACGTAGCCCCCGACCCCAAACAGAATTCTCCTCTCACATCTCTGTACGCCGTTTAAACTTAGCTAATTCACTTAATTTTCATTAACTTAAGTAAGGACGATAAGATTAAGACGGTAAAAATTCTCATGGCCTTAGCTGGAAATACTTAATAGGATCATCGATTAATGAAAATCCTGTATCAGCAGAGGCGCCCGACTTCAATTTCCCACCATTAATCGTGCAGTCTTTCCTTTTCTTTTCCTTATCGAAATAGAGAGAACAACTTAAAAAGATCAAAAGCTGGAAACTGAAACAAACATTTCGGTGGAGGGAAATTTCTTCCAAACTGCCAGCGCGTTGATTGCATCTGCTCCGAGTTAGTGCGAAAGACTAAGAGCGATAGAGAAGATCGATAAGAAATTCCTCCGTAACAGTGGTTAAGACACAGCTTTTCTTCATGATTTTTCTTTTCTTTATTTTCGTTATTGACTTATGATCGCTCGAATGCCTCCCTTCCACGGGAGTCATTTAGCGTAGAATGTCCCTCCTCCGTAGCAGTGCCGGAATATTGCGAATGGTTCGCTTTTTATAACCTAAGATGTGATTTGGTATCATGTATGCGGACGGACCTTGTCAATCTGTCGACGGACACCGACAGCTCCATACACGTTCGCGCGGGGCAGTATATTTTGACAGTGGAAGCTAAGCTTGCTCAAAGGGATACGAAAGAAGCCACTTCGTATCTGTGTGCCATATGTTGTATCCTTTCTCAAGTGGAAGGCTGTATTTGCTAAAAGTGCAGGCTTAAAATAGCCTCGACAGCAGATACTTTAGCCCCCCATCAGGCCGACTCTGTTCATCACCGCACGTCGCCGTCGCGAAGAAGTCATATATATATATATACAGCCAACGAACTTTTCCTAAAATACCTGGATTTATGAACCGCTGTTTGGCTTTCGTAAATTAAAGCTTGACTGTATGTGGTTGCAGGTGATGCTCGAGTTCCCTGTTGGAGAGATTGACTGCGCGTTTCAAAACCCGTCGGTTAATTTTGAACGGAATCTGCGGGTCCCAGAGGGATTGCGACGTACACCGTTTGTATATCGCATTGCTTTCGAACCTTGTTACCTTAGTTGTTCCAATTCGTCTAAAAGCGAAGCGCGAAAGTTTACAAGAGCCCGCATGTATAGTGGACCATCGCCATAACCCTTGGCCATTTCAATTTTCGTTTAGTCTAACCAATTCGCAACCAACATTTGGGAACCAGGCAATGACTTCACAGACTCCGAGTGACGAGCCGTATGCGGGCTACTTCGAGCTACGCTTTTAGGAACCCACAGATCCCTTGTCTCTCTCTCCCTGTTCGCATTCCTCCGCGACCAACCATTCTCGTTTGAAATGATACACGGCCCACCTGCGCACCCGCTCGTTACTCGATGCGCCGGTAGCCCAAAATGCTAATGTATCAAAATGTCGAGTAAGGGAGAAGAACTTACGCGCAAGGTGTTTTGTAGCGCCCAGAGGATATCGGAAGCGATAGTGAGACAGAAATGGAGGACGACAACCAGAGATATGCACGTTTCATCGGCCAGCCGCTTGGGAGACATCTGGGCTTGCGTCGTTTCCAGAAAAGCCAACTGCAGAAGAGAAAATGCAGACAGCAGACACGGGAAGCCCAGGTCCCACAACATGGCCAGCATAACACTTGGGATAAGCTGGAAGGCAAAAAGAAAATAATTACTTTCAAGCATTACTGCAAAGATTGCCTGAAAGCCATCAAAAGTTCCGATGGTCGACTACGACATACTGATAGAGAGTGTCGGGATCTCAATCACTCAAAACTTGGCACGGACGTGGCTTAGGAAAAAAAAGTTTCGAGTTCCAGCTCCGAGTTACAATGATTGTAGCATTTGTGTATCACAGGAAACATCGCTGGCACGAGGCTTCCTGTCCTGAAGACCAGTTTCCACAGAAGCTCGCTGCTAAAGTTTTGCAGAGATGTTTTTGGCAAGAAACCTTTCCTTATTTCTAATAATGATAGTGTTTCTTAGTTGCGAGGCATTATCGCTTAAACCTGCATGTGTGGGAAAAGCCGCTGTGCTGCCGGATGTGTCCTTAATGAAATGAGGGTTACCTGCTTTGAGCCGTAAGGGTCTAGGAACAGGCACAGGCATCGTGTGAGGCCCAGCAAGAGGAGGAAGACATTCAGGGAGGACAGGTGAGGTCGAGCTGACAGTTGGGCGCGCAGGCCGAGCCCCGTGAGGAACGTAGTAATGGCCAGACCCAAGAAGAGGCAGGCCAGTCCATACGCATGCACGGGCCACAACCACTGCACGTGGGAACGAAGCTCCGGCCAGTCTGGGGAAGCAACCTACGGGAAATGAGGTGCACTGTAGCCACTCGTTCCACCGATATCCTCCTGTAGAACGCTACCTGCACGCGGTCTCTCCACCAGGCCTCGCCCAGGAGCGTCCTGTTGCCGACGTCGTTGGTCTCGTTGAGCATCACAGAGGCGTCTGGCGCCGGTGTCGACCGCGCCCGACCGATCGCCGCACCTGCATGCGTAACGTCACCATCATTTTTATTTTCTTTGACTTCGATCCGCGTTCATTCACTGATTGCCTCAGATATTAGGCATTGGCTTCAATCGAAGGTTACCGCAAAGTTGCTTCTACCCGCGATCACGTGAGCTGTGCAGGCAAAGCACGCTTTACAGGCACATTAAGGGGCGCGGAGTGCTGCACATGATGCATCGCTGTCGCTTTTCTGCTCGTTTCTTCTGTAGCACCCTCCTGGGTCTTGAAATGTATTAAAAAACGAAGGAAATCCTCTATTGCGTTGCCTATCGGGGCAGCGGTGGCAAGCAACATCCTAGAGTGACCGACAATACATTGAACGCACTGGGCATATCTCTATGAGGAACCCCTTTCCTCTGTGAAATTACTTGCGGCTTCGTCTCAAAGAGGCGCTACCAGTGGCAACCTTGCTACAGATGGCCTTGGTTAATGCCACTTTAATCTCTCCTGCAGTATCACCCATCCGTGAACTTGACACCACGTAAGCAGGAAGAAAGCAGCAAAAGCAGGAAGAAATTCAAAGAAACAGCACAGCTGTTGACATGAGTCGAAATTGGGTCGCATGACTCACATCCTTACTTTATCCACAGAGTCTTGCATTGCACAGCGCGCGCAAGGAAATAACTCAACGAAGCAAAGCATAAACCAAAAAGAGTCGAAAGTTTCGCGCATAGTAGAAAAAGCAGAACGCAACCCGGCGAACTAAGTCGTTCTCAATACTTTATCTTTGGAATGTCTTCCGTCTTATTGCCTGTAAGGTTTTAAGCTATTCGACTGTAATAAGAATCATTGGAACATGTGCGGAAGCCTTGCGTAAATGGAACAGAGCCCATGTACTCTTTTTTCTTGAGGGGAAATATCAAGGAAACAAAAGGAGCAGGGAATGCATTACACATGCATGAGGTCATGCCTCGCCATCCTTCTCGATGCATTCACCCTCTGATGCTGACACGTGTCAGCTATCGCTTCTTCCGTTTTATTTTGTTTATTTATTTATATCTTTTTTTTGCTACCCTTTTACGACTACTGTGAAGGTAGGTACTTTAATCTCATTGGTTCGTTTCTCTGACAGAAGAAGCCTTTTCAGAAACTTTGTACCAGTTCTAAACTACGAAAAGGGCATGCAATTTTTAATCTCGCATGTATCAAAGTCTGAAAGCCTTCACGCGTCAGACGTTAGCGCCTCATCTAAAGGGTAATTTTTGAGCTTACAGTTGGCCGCCTGTCTTACTGCGACAGTGCCGGCTCTAAAGCAGCTTCACACTCCGTTGTGCACTCGTCCAATCACAGTTGTTCCTATGGATGAATAAAGATGCGCAAACGAGAGCCACCTTTACAATCCAATTGAACCTAATTCTAATGATTTCTTTTCTCCCTTAAAGCCGTTAGGTGGTGAGAACTATGGTGAGAGAGTGTGTGTGTACGTTTTTTTTTTTTTTTTCATCACTACAAGGTCTTAGGCAAAAGAACCCTGGAACACTAGATTACGGGCTTCACTCGATAAAAACAGAGAACAAACAAGAACACTGGTACCGCACGCTAATATTTTTGCCCTCTTTTACTTCATTAGGCAAAGGCTGCCTTTACCGAGGTGTCTCCTGAGTCCTATGATATCCTGTCTGATAGATGTGCCATTCTTTTTGACGCGAACATCGATCGTGCTCGTCGAATGCAAAAATAGCTTGAAGGGAGACCTGTGGGGTGATCAGCCCACCTAGAGCCGAGGTCAATGCGTTTTAGTTCTTCATCTGCCTTCGAACACGCTCTTTTTAATCCGGTTATTTTGCTATAACGCGCTTTCCAACTTTTACGACTTTCTACGAGCTCTCTTCACCATTCTTTTGTACAACCTCGTTCCCTTAAGACAAATAACGCATGCAACTCGTCGCGATTTTAATAACAAGAGGCAAAGTGATATAAGAATGTCAATTAAGATAAGGATGAACGAGCTAACTGGTACCTCACGATCTCTGCGCACGTGGGAGTCGATGAAGCATGAACAATCCACGGATGGAAAGCAAGAGAGAGAGAGAGAGAGAACAAAAAAATAAACACGATGAACGTGTCTTTGTTCAAGACTACGCTTGTGATGTCGTGTTCATCGTTTGTGTTCTTTATTTATTTATTTTTTCGTCGTCCGTGGTTGGTTACTGTTTCTTTCTCTCCCATGTCCAAGGCGTGATTCGATAATGTTTCCACATGTTCCCATGAACGAGGGACGGTAGGTGAATAGATAAAGATGAGAACACTGTCATCGCATAAGCACATGAAGACCGAAAAATATATATATAAAAGAAGTCAAAGGGCTCGATAGTGGCGTTCCAGTTATCCAGGCAGCCAAGTATTTATCTGTCTATCTATATGCCAGCCACGCAATGCACGAGGAAAAGTGCGAAACGAAAACAAGCGGGGAATTTGGCTGTGGCGAACAAGGAAGCGGCCTTTGAAACTGGAAGCACGGCAACGGGGCCAGTCCCGCGCGCTTTGCGCGCTCTCTTATTCATAGCACAGTTATTGCACATTATCCGTATAGCTACAAGCGGCTGATAGAAGCGGTATAACCTCGTCGGAAAATCGTGGGCATACAATAACCTTTTTCGTGCGAAGAAACTGCGTTACATGAAAGACAGAAGACAGACAGGCGGCGCTCTCGGGGCTATCTACACCTTATGTCTGCAATTCTCACATTACAAACATGCGGGGGCAAAGAAACATACTTCTAAAACACGGTGAACATTGGTACAATCCGTAAAAGGCGTCTGAGCGCGAACCTTATCTTACGTGGTGAAACACTGCTTTGGAATACCTTAGAAACGGCACATAACATCTCTACGTTTTGTGTCTCTTCGTGTTTCTGCGAACTAAGCGCAACAACTCTTTCTCTGGCGCGCGTAATAAAAGAAAAGCTGTCTCCATTTATTTTTATTTCCTCCCATCGTTAGTCCCTTCCTTATTTGCTCATGCATTCGAAGAGCACTTCTTGACCGCACGAAGCATCATTACATTCTGGGGCCCCCGCAGCGCCGTTAGGTACATCCCACATAACCCGCACCGTCCATTCAGCTGCCACAGTGATGGAGTGGAACATGCACAAGACGAAAAGCTAAGATCAACAAGCGCCTTTTATTCCGCAAAATGGCCCTTCTTTAACGAAGCTGGTGTCCGGTATGGCCTTGCCTATTGACCGCGTGCCAAAAGACGATGCCCACTTTCTGTTCTATCTATTTCTATGCCTCTCTGTGTACAGTCTCGTGAATACTGCAGGTTTTATATTCCCACGCAACCTTGCGACCGAAGACCAAATGTCGTCCTCGTGGAAAAAGAGACTTCATTAGTGAAGCGGGTTAAAAATAGGCGCAAAACGAAAATCGGTCAAGTCAATGAGGCGCATACTGATTACAGGGACAAATCAAGAGCTGGTAGAAGCAAAGTCAGCACAGACACAGAGCTGTATGGCTGCTATTTTTGGGTCTACTGCGCAGTACACGGTGTGAACGCATGACACTGCACCTAAGAGAGTTTCGCCTCAGAAAGTACGGCAATGGGAACACTGGTTCTTTGGGGACCTCTGTAATGTCGTTTCAAATAAATGAACGAATTTCGCTTCTTGTGGAAATGAAATATTAGTGAATGGGGAAATGTCCATATTTCTGGCACAACATTGCGAGCGTTAGAAGACTAAAACGATAATCTCGAAGATCGGGATGAAAATCTGTTTCAATACATTGACAATAAAAATAAGCCCGTAGGACGTATCAAATGCCGGTAACTGAGTGCAGACTCTTGTTTATTACTTTCTGGCTTATCTTTAAAACTGCTCCTCTTTCGTAACAGTTACAGTTTTCGTCCGTGACCTGTCTTGCTGAGGGGCTTACGCTAGTCCGGTCAACTAAAATAGACTATCCGTCAAAATATATGCCAAGGACAAAAGATTTCCCAAACTGGCAACGGTCCAACAGTGATTTGTCACGGAGATCTTCTCACAGACAACAGTGTTGTTGTCTTCCCCCACCTCTTCCTATATATAAATGAAAATTGATCGCTCCGTGGCGTTGAAGCTGGGGCCCTTTTCCCCTGTCAGGGCTACCGTTGCGGGGGGAGCGCATGGAATAGCGGAGAGTCTTTCGGGAGTGAATTGTGGTGAGTACTAGGAGTTATCAGTGGGGGGTCATTTGCGTACTATCTCCTGATATCAGTATAGAGGAGTTAGTCTATTAGAAACCACTGATAACAGAAGACAACCACACTGTTATTTTCCCTTGGGTTTGCGTGAAAAAAAAAAAAAATAGTGCAGTTAGCGCCTGAACAATGATACTTTCTAGTCGAGCAGAATGATATTTTCTAGTGCTTAGATTTGTTGAAAAACTCATGGGAAGCAAAGGTGGAAAACAGCGGAGAGCTGCGTCGGTTCAGTTTGTACTGGAAGCGCTGGCGTAAATGCAACATGGAGCTGCAGCCGATGTACGAGGGATCTGTAACACCGGGGCAGTCGCTTCGGCATGCCAAATAACAGGTCGGTATCGACTGCATGCAGCAGCGACACAGCGGTGATATCGTGACGTCACTGCTGGAAAGCCCTCACAGCAGTCCTACACGTGGGAAGCGACCGCCCATAACCTGTTGATTGCATGATGCGCGTTGAAGTGCGACAGTTATGCGCTGCTCTTGAGGCTGCAGAATCCGCATCTTCATTTCCCTGAATTCCAATATGACCGGGGATCCTTTACAGCACAAGTCGATGTCCACCAGCCGCTAAGCCTCTGTACACCTCCAGGATATCAATCACAATGGGAGCCAATATTCGGCGAATTCCCTGACCCGCTTCAAGGGCGGTTCAAGATGCGCGTAACCTGTGGGCACAGCGAGATACACTGTACTAGTAAAATCGAGAACCAACAAACGACGTTCCCTGACTGTAAGAGAGAGAGAGTATCAGGCAGGGTGTCCTGACGGGGTTAGCGAAATTTGCTTCTCCCGGCGCGCAACCGTCTTGCTCGACTCGTACTGTAGTAACCTACATCACGTCCGTCAACGGGAATTGTTCTCCTATATCTTTACTTTGTTCTTCCGCGTCTCACGAACGGCTCTCCACGTTTCCCTTTAAAGAGAACATGGCACGCAACACGGCGAAACCGTTCTGGCCGGCACGCAGCGAGCGAGAAATTATCCTGGCTGCATTTTTCACCTGCCGGTGAAAAGGGTGAAAAAAAGGGAGGAGAAATATGGGGAAAGTACCAGCCTGCAATAACAGCTAATTGGCTCGATTGGCCGCGACGTTGAGGCCAACGCCCAACATGAGTGTGTGAGACTCCCAGGCGACGTGACGCCAGTCATGCTGTAAAAGGAAGACCGAAGAACCCATGGACTACTCTATAATTTATTCTTCATGAACATGCTAGAAGGATATCCCACACGATCGGACATGTATAAAAAAGAGAAAAAAAGTGGGACATGTTTCGTGACAGCCAGTGCTTTTCTGGGCGAGGCGTCTTACATAACTTGTTGCAAGGAATGCACGGGAAGTAAGAGAGGAACTAAGTATTGTGGAGGGTGAGGAACGATCGCAGGCCACGATTGGCTGAACACTGAAGGTTGCTGTATCATGATTGGCGAAGCGTACGTATGCTTACTAAGCGTGTAATTCGAAGTGGCGGATCAGTGCTACACTGTGTATTGTGGAGCGAAGTGAGGACGAAAAACGCGTGGAAAAAAGGAAGCCGAGCACTTATTGCTGCTGGAATTTTGTCGCTGAGCATGTTATTGTGCTTAGAAGTGTTCAAATATGGTATTCGCTGTATATCGAGAAGAAAAAGAGTGTGCAATGAGACACAGAACTTGGCAGCATAACACCGCTTTGAACTAATTATTCACTGACCTCATTGTTGAGAATGGTAGGCGTATACCTTGTTGTTACGCTTAGCATAAGCGCATGTGTGTTACATAAGAAGTACGCCTACAGTTTTCGACGTATCATGTGCGTGAACGATGTTTTCCTTTTATCTTTTTACACCTCTCTTTCTCGGCACACTCCCCAAGATATAAAAATTATTTAGTGCTTTCACTGGTCACGCCGCAGTATTTGGACAAAGAACCCGTGAGCGGAATTTCCCCAATGTATTTTCTTCTCGTTTAACCGGACTTCAGCCTCCGGACTGAACCAGAATGACCGGACATGAATTCCAGGGAACAAAAATTGAAAATTCCTGTAATTAGGTCTCTATTATCTGGACGGGCCTCAGAAGACACTAAACCCACACTCTTAAAACAACTTCACCGCATAGCACGGCGATGACCAATCGCTATTCCGAATGATATCTTTTCCTGACCCTATTTGCTGGAAACGGTGGGCGTACGCCCACCGTTTTCAGCAAGTGGCGTCGCTGAAAGGTATCATTCGGAACGGCGATTGGTCATCGCCGTGTTATGGGGTGAAGTTTTGTTTTAAGAGTGCAGGCAAGGTCATTATTTTCTTTGTATTGAAGTTATCGCTGTCGCAGAGCAGCGACCTACATTCTTCCTAAGGAGTAAGGACGATAACCACATGAGTCAGCCTAGTCATTTGGCAGGATTTCAATGAGCCTTCAGGTTTTAACTAGAGAGCTTTAGTGGCACTAGCGTCTACCGAACGACCGCCTTGTGCATGACGCAGCTTCTCACAACGTTACTGGGCCTGAGCTCACGAACCTAGAGTTGAGCTTCGTTCAAAAGCATACAACCATGAATCTGCTCGAAGCAATCCGCACGGTGCAATGGTATCTTGGAAGTGGCTTCCGCAGATAACCCTTTAGACGACGAAAACCTTGCGGTCTAATGTAGAGGCTCACAGCGACTGCAGTGGACGATGCAGCAGTTTATGACTACCTTTACGGTGATGGCAATGATACGTGCGCCGCTATGACCTTAGTTTACATGGCCATGTATGGCATTTCCATTGCTCCGTTTCAGTTATCCGGATGCCCCGCTATGTGGACATTTTGGCCGGGGACGGCCTCGCACGGATACACGAGGCTCGACTTAGAATTATTTTGAAATTCTTGCGACAGACATCGGTGCGATAGAGAGCTCTGTAGCCCAGAAATTCCTTCTGGGTTTTTCAAGCCGGCGATGATCAGCAGCGCATCTGGATTGAACCACACACCTCATTAAACGCTTGCTCGGCGCCGCTAATTGGCTGTCGGATGTGTGAGAAATTGTCTGCCTTGGAATCTCTCGCGGGAGAAAGCTGCAACAAGTTATTACATTCTGCTCTTCATTAAGGTGCAGTGGAATAAGAGCTTAGCTTTCAGGAAGTTAATCTTAGCCAACACGTTTCGACTTCTCCGTGTCAGAACGCTCGTTAATGCTACGGCTTACAGATGCGGTTTTGTAAAAGCCTCTATTGGTTTCTTTTCGGGAACGGTGCTGCCCTACATAAACAAGGCATAAAATATTATTACTTTTGCTGACTTTTTATTACTATTGCCTTATGTTTACATTTCATTATTACTGACGTGCTTACAGTCTAGCAAGGAAAGGAGCTCACGCTGTTGTCCCTTGTATGGACTCTACGTCCTTTCCTTTAGGAATAGGGTTTTATTAAATTCAGAAAGGAAGAGCGATTTCGCTTTCTTTGTCGATACATAGCCCGAACTGCATGTCTGTACACCGAATGATGGCTCAAGGACGATACATTCGTACAGTTGGTGCTCCACGAAAGGTCACCTTCTCACTCTCAAAGAATGTCGAATACGTGTTCTGCATAACAAAGCTATCCTCTGTTGCCTGTGCAGATTGAATGCAAATGAAGGTCGTCAGGAATAACTCAGATTTCCCGAATACCAACACCGTAGGGGCAAGTGAGATAAGGGCAAGGTTGCTGGACACATGGGTTGGGAACACGCTCGGCGGCCATTTTGAGTGCGCTTGCAGAAACAACTACAAAAGGCCTATCACTTCGATGCATGTCAGCGCTGGGAAGTAACTGAAGCTGGAGGCGGCATGCATGGGCGTAGACAGATGAGAGAGGTAGGGTTACTGTGCGTCTTCGGCAGACTTCAGGGAGAACTTATATCGCGTCCATGTAGAAGGGAGAACAGAGGGTGTTTGGGGATTACACGTCACGATACTGTGACACGTTAGACACTCTAAAAACAGAACTTCACCGCATAAAACGGCGATGACCAATCGCCATTCCGAAAGATATCTTTTCCTGACCCTATTTGCCGGAAACGGTG
>JARGYV010058043.1:0-12081 GCA_029532675.1 Ornithodoros moubata | reverse complement strand
AAGTTTGAGGTATCTATGAAAAGGTCATTCCTTCGACTAAATACCTATAATTACGGAATTTTCACAAAGCACAATGTCACGCCAGTATAAAGCGCGTAAATAGGGCATGTTGTTCGAATATGGGTGCTCCTAGGAACCGTATTTGGCGCTTTACTGGCGTGGCGTTGCGCCTTGTAAAAATTCCGTAATTATAGGTAGACAGTCCAAGGAATCTCCTTTTCATAGGTACCTCAATCTTAAGGATGCTACAAATACAAGCGCTACAATCTTGGAACGAAGACTGCGTCCTTGAGAGAGCAGTGAGACCGCTGCCGTAAGGCACTGGAAAATGCAAACTATCCATCTTCTAGTAGAGTGTGTGTATACCAAACCAGTGACGAACCTAAACATGTCTTATCTGAGCTCTGTGCTCCTTGTGCGCGCCACTGCTGAGGCCGCCTTCTTAAGACCTGTTTCCGTTCGCAGTGCTGCTCAGCGACTGAACCTGTCGTCGAAAAAGAAGCGCCGTCACAGCTCTTCTGCTGGAATGGGAAACACGTCAGAATCAGACAGTCATCTGGTGACGCACTTCTCGGACATGATCCGCGACAGTCCTCCATCAGCGCCTCCTACACTTCTAAGGGGCATCGGCCGAAAGGACACCGGACTTGGAAAGGTCAGTCGTTGCTATAGGTTCGTTACGCAAGGACGCCTCGAGTGGGGATCCAGCAGCGATCATTGAATGCGTTGAAATGGGTCCGTAACAATAATATTGACCTCGCCGGCACGTCTGAACAGCGGAACCTTCAGCGAAATAATAGTCTTGGAGTGTCGGCCAGCAAACCGACGGATGCTGGCGCACCCAAGTTCTTCAAGACATTTAACTTTATCGACACCTTGTGACTAGGCCGTATAGTTACAGATTGTCTGGAGCACATAGTCTGAAACGTAGCAGAAAACGCCTTAAAGGAACAGTCTCGTACAGAAAGGTCGATTTCGAGTGTTTAGTGGAACAAGAACCGTTAGTACTAATGTAAGACCGCATCGAAAGCCCATCGGCAGGAGCGCAATAGTTTTCGAGATATTTAGCAAAATAGTAGAGAAAGCAGACGACGGATATCACGTGTTGTTGTCATCTTCCTCCTTTCTTACATAAAAAACGTTATGGGGTGACGTCAGCAGGAAGTGGCGGGAAATGCGGAGTCTACCGCCCTTGTGATTGGCTTGCGCGCGCGATCACAGCGCTCGGCTTTCCTGCGGGCGAATACTCACACTAAAAATTTAACGAGACCCGGCGCACCGTCATCTACTTCTATCCCCTCAATTCGCTGCACTGTTTGTCCATAGCAGACTCCTGTACTTGCTGACATACCGGATGTTGTTGTCGTATCAATTTAATTCGTTTAACTTAATATCTGCTGCGTTTCTGGCGAAAAGAAAAATCGCACTGTGCCATTTTCGACAATGGCGATCGGAATGAAACAGATCGTCGGGTACCACGCCGTCCCTTTAACAGCAGAGACGCAATCAACTTTGGTGTGACCGATACGTGGCATCTCGTCGACGTTTTTAATCTGGCAAGCGACAGGCGACCACCTTAGCGTGCAGTAAAATCCTAGGACCGTGGCCTCCAGCTGTATATGCAGCGAAAATTGAGTGACTAAGGACATGGAAGCATACCCTAGGTATTGAGTGAGTTTTGTTGACGGTGTTGGGACACGGTATCCATCCTTCTTCTTCTACTTCTCACCCGTTCGCTTTCATAAGCCTTTTTCTTTTTACCGCCAGAACAAGCCAGTATTCTTGAGGCCTAATAATGAATGTCTGATACCATCGGGTTGAAGAGGATGACGGTGTAAGATTACCTAACTGGAGACTTACGTCTCAATGCATTTCCCGATCCCTTACCTTAGGTTCGAGAAGTTCGTCAGGTTTTCATTTATCTTTTTGTCATCTCCTTTTCTTAATTTCATCTGTTTCACTCGCTCGCAATACGGGCACTAGATTTCTATTCATTCCGGGGAAGTTCTGATGTAAGGTCACTGCTCCCTAGGGACCTCTTACGCAATCGCAGCGGCCGCTAACACTGTTTGGTCATAAAGGGACCGACGCTCACTTCCATCCCAGGTGAAACCTATACGTGTCACGTTTTTCTTCTTCCTATCGCCGTCGCCTGCAGGCGCACGATAGCGGCAGCCACGGCGCAAAATAACACCAGCGTAAAGTCCACCTTCGCCTCTGCCTCCTTTTTTATGAACTTCACGTTCCGTTTTATCTTACCTTCTCTTCCTGTAGGCGGCGAAGGTTCACAATGTCGCGTCTTAGACATCGCCCGACGGACCGATACGTGTAATTTGCAAAGCTCACTTAAATAATCATAATAATCAAGTCCGCCTGCCTTTAAGGTAATTGTAAAATAGACACCAGTAGAAATCACTTCGAGATATCCTCACCAATGTATCGTGCACGTACGTAATTAGTTGACTTGTCACTATGCAGAATCAAAACGTGACCCTGATCTACATCAGTCATCTACAAACCATCGTGGCATCATTGGCTTCACATTAAAAATACCGTAGTGTGTTGCTCTAAATTAAAGCAAAAGCAAGGTATGTGTGTTGGAAGAGAGAGTGCTGCACTCTAAAAACAGAACTTCACCGCATAACACGGCGATTGGTCATCGCCGTGTCATGCGGTGAAGTTCTGTTTTTAGAGTGAGCGTACTGATGTTCAGGACGCATGCCTCGTATGACCGCATACTGCACTGTTATTTTTCCTTGGGCTTGCGCGGGAAAAAGTAGAGCGCTTAGCGCCAACCGTCAAACAGAATGATACTTTCCGGTGCTTAGATTTGTTGAAAACCCTATGGAAGGAGCATACTTGGATAAGCTTATCTTGTCCAAGTATGCTCCTCCCATAGTCTTTTCAGCAAATCTAAGCACTGGAATATATCATTCCGTTTGATGGTTGGCGCTAAGTGCACTACTTTTTCCCACGTAAACCCAAAAGAAAATAACAGTGTATCTGGGCACTACCCTACTTCATGATATTAACACTCCTTCTGTATTAGAATTTAACGACCACTAGCTATAATGCTTCGACGTAAGCTTTTATACGTGCTGTAAGCTCCCGAAAGGACCACTAAGTTGAAACGTTCGCGAGAAATCTTCCTCAGTTGCATGCCTCTTTAGAATTACTCCCTCTGTGCTACGTAGTGCTGTGAGGACGCGCTCCGCAAAGCGTATACAACCGCCCACTGCACCTGTTTCTGGCCAGAGAAAATCGACGGCCATCAGATGATTGCTGAAAAGTGGGTCAGCCATCTTGTGCAGAAGGGAAGATTGCAGCCGCTCTACGGAGGAGGCTTTTCTTGAGGCATTGCATGGGTGCGAACGCTAAGAGTCTACGATGTCTCGGCAGAGATGGGAAGGGGATGCTGGTCGATGTTCTCTGCCCTCCAGGCTTCCAGCCTCCTTCTCGGCGAGATATCGAAGCATTATATATTTTCCAGATGAGTTATGCTGCGCGTATGTGGATTACTCGGTGCCTTCTATAGCAATACATGCTGGCCTTGCTTTTGTTGCTTTAGAATATTACCAGATCTTTGTCGCTTTCCACTCTGCCATGGGTGCCTCATAGCTCTTACGACAACTTCCGCTCAGGTTAAGTAGTGTAGCATGGGAAGAGAGAAAAGAAACATGAAAAGCAGTCCTGGAAGGTCTATATCTATTGATTTAGAAAGGCCAGTCAAGGAAAGGCCTTTTTTAGCAGGCCGTCGACGTTGAAACCTGAAATATGATGTCTTCCCCCATGCATCAACGTTCTATGCGACAGCGTGGGCAACTTTCTGAGGATTAATTAACTAAAATTTACTTTCTTAAAGAGTATTTTTAAAGAGTGTTTCTTAATTAGAGCTTAAAAGCAGGCCGAGATGACTATCCCCTCTCTAGCAAAGCTGTGTTTAAGAAGTGATGAATTATAAGAAATTAGGGAGAAGGAAGGATAACGGCTGACAGAGCGCGAATAAAGTAAGGACGAAACGAATGCCTCAATGTGCCATATGATGAGACCGATACCTGATCAGAAGAATTCGTGTTATCACATAAATAGATATGCTGTCCACATTGTAAAAACAGAACTTCACCGCATAACACGGCGATTGGTGTTCGCCGTGTTATGTGGTGAAGTTCTGTTTTTACAGTGCAGAAAAGTCACCCGCACTGACAATATTCTGTTTTAAAACCCTTTCCACTTCGTATCTCGTTTGTATACTAAACTAAAATTACGCTGTAAGTCTACGGTAAAAACGGAACTTGACCACATAACACGGTCTCAACGAATGATATCGTTCATTAATGTGATTAGCGAAAAACTCTGGGCGTACGCCTTTTTGTGGCACTTGGCATAAATATGTCACTTAGCATAACTGCACAAGTAACACAAAAAACGCACACCCACCGTTTTCCGCCAGTACATCAATGAGCGATATCGTTCTGAATGGTGATTCGTTGACACCGTGTTATGTGGTCAGGTTACGTTTTTACACTGTTCTTTTCGCTTGGGTTTGCGTGGCAAAAAGTAGTGCACTTAGCGCCAACCATACCATAGGAGGAGCATTCTTGGAGAAGCTTATCTTGTCTTGTCCAAGTATGCTCCTCCCATAAGGTTTCAACACATCTAAGCACTTGGAAGATATCATACTGTTTGAAGGTTGGCGCTAAGTGCCCTGCTTTTTCCCACGCAAACTCAAGCGAAAAGAACAGTGCGGTTGAAGAGGGCATGTCGACAACAACGGTGTTAGTAGTGAAGCACGGAATCATGTACACGTAACGTTACCATTATGTAATTGGTAACATCTCTGGATACCAGTCGGAGGGTTGCATACTTTTCTGTGTTGCTCGCAATGTGTGTATGTGCGCGCGTGCGTGCGAGTGGAAGAGTGAGTGAATGAATGAGTGAATGAATAAATGAATGAATAAGTGAATAAATAAGTGAGTGAGTGAGTTAGTGAGCGAGCGAGCGAGCCAGCTGGTCTTCATAGCTGGCCTTCTGTGATTTCCACTGTCGCTGTCGCTACGGGCTACAATGCGCATACCCATCTCTGAAGACGTAAGCTAAGAGATTAAGCTACCGTTCTCGCCATACCCACCCGTGATTACATTCACGCACACGTACAGCAAAGATGATCAGCTAAGACAAGTTTGACAAGCTCTGACAGTGAGGCAGAATTTCGCTTACATTATGCAAAAATACCCTTCGTCCGCAGCAAGTTTCACAGGAGGTGCAGACCGTTCAGTTGGTTACCAACGTGATGCATTACATTCCTCATTGCTTCGCACTTCTTTTGGAAGCGTACGCAATTCACGAGCCCATGAGGTACATCGCAACGTACGTCGAATGGGTGAAGATCGGACGACGCTCTAAGTCCTCAAACATTCGAAGATTCAGTCATGTTCAGTGCTGTGGAATCTTTCTTCGGAAAAAGAAACGTCCCCAGGAAGCTTGACCTTCTGACATCTTCCCAGTTCTTTCATGAATAATTCTTTGTGAGCTTGTAGCATATCAGGACAGGATAGTATATCAGCCTACACACGGAGTCCACAGCAGCCACAAACAATTGGATAAGGTCAAGCCCCAGTTCCCCTATTCATTCTTCTCCAAGAGGGTTAGTAGAAGCCAAATCAGGATCCACAATTTTTCAAGAGGTCACAACCTCCTTGAAAGGAAGCTTCTTCTTCTCCTTGACATTTAACTGCAGTAGGATTCTTGCTAATACTCTGCAAGTTATACGTAGGTGCTTCGTTTTCCCAAGCAAGCTTCAGCCACGGGTAGCGTGTATCAAGCTATAGATCGTTGTCTATAGATCTCAGTCTATAGATCCCTGCGCCAACTTGCAGCTCTTGTACTGAAATAGAGCGAAAAACAAACTTCCTATCCGCTTCTTCCGGAAAATACACATTTGTGACAGTTTTTACCTTCGGCTTCCCCGGATCTTTTTCTTTTTTATCTTTAACTTTTGATCTTTTTCACAGTGCCCTACACGTAACCTTCCAAATGAGAGAATGGATGCGAGAGTGTGCTCCACTGGTGCTCCATCTGTTAACTGTATACTTTCTTCTTTGTTCACCACCGATACGGCGTATCTTCAGGACAAGCCAACCAAAAAAAAAAAAAAAAAAAAGAAAGGATGAAATATGCGTGCTAGGCGGTAAAAATTGCATTCTGGCTACCCGTCGATTTTTCTGCCGACTGTCCCGAAAGGATCTACTGACAGGCCGAATGTCGTCCTGGTCAATTGCCTCATTGTCTGCGCGCCGTCTTCACAAGTCGCCACCGCCACCACATGTGCATGGCGTCTTATTCATGAATAGGGTTTCTCTTTTACAGCGACTATTTATATTAGAAGCCTGCTTAAGAAAAAGAAAAGTCTATCTTTTTTTCTTTTTGCACACCAAGAACCGAAGAACAAGCGGTTTCGAGCGAAAAATTCTCTAATGACTTTATCAGTGACAAAACTAAATAAATATATAGAAATAAATAGAAAGTGCGAATAACATGAAGCATATAAAGTAAAATTGAAACACATTTGTTGCCCAAGGCATTCGCCTCTGACAATACTGCTTGACTTTTTACTAATCACGAATCGCACTGCACTAGTGGCTCGTGATTAGAAACTACAGCTACTACTAGTACTACTATACATGCATGAGGGTATAGAGGTATAGGATGATCACCGCAGATTATGCGGTACCCATCCCACCGGCCGGAAGCAGCGAGAAAAACGACGTCTTCAAAGTGGACTGTTGATGCGCTTGGAATATCGAGGACCCTTCGGTATCAGCGCACATTTGGTCCATTTGCAACCATAACAACGCTGGATTTCACAGTAATGCTTCTTTCCGCATGCTAAAGTGAGAAGGGAATCCATAAAATGCGCTTCGAAAATCATTGGCTTCATGGTCAGACTCCTTTATGGTCTATTAACTTCATCCTTCTGCCTGGCAGGAGAAGTTTGATGACGCTTTTAATCCATTATATACACTGTATGACTTGAGCCTTCACCGTCGTGGGCTTTTGCCTCTTTTTATCGTCCTTACTTGGAGCGGCGAGATAATCTGCGCTTGTAGATTCCGCTCGTTTGGCCTTTATAAATCTATTATAAATCCGTTTTTATCGTCGTTGCAATGGACTCTGGGGCAAGTTTTGAGCCGACTTTGGGAAATCGCTCGTTCCTAATCCTTCGGGCCATAAATATTCGCCTCATCTTTGGAACCCGTGATTCTAAAGTCCTGCCACTCGCGTTCCCTGTTACTAGCGGCTGGTGGAGCCACCAATTGTAAAATCGCCTTTTCCCGTTCAGTGTCTATTAGAGCCTGTCTGGTGCGCGTTTTTCACTTTCCAAACTGACTCCGCAAGTAAAACGTGCAAAATGAATATGTGCAACGTAGTGCAAATCGTGTACAAACATTTTATCGAAAATACGATGTGTGAACGAAGTTGGGGCGGCACAGCCGTACACAACCACATGAGAAACACGTGCTAACATCACACTGAATGAACGCGTTGTTGAATAGCAAGACTTGAACCTCCGTAACTTTATCAGCGTTATCGTCAACCTTATCATCATCAGCGTCACGATGGTGTTTACAACATGGAGGCTACCAGCGCCGAGTATCAACCCCATGGTCACTGCGCTGCACTGTTAATTTTAACACCCTTTTAGACGTATTTCACAGGTAACGCAGGAGACAGAACATGTATTCAAATATCCTACCTTCAAATATGATCTGAAAGTTCCAAAGGCAGGCAAAAACAAACAAAAAACAAGAAAAGCGTAAAACGTAAAAGCAGATGTGTTTCCTCAGAAACGAGGCTGAGGTATTTCGTAGCAAATTAGTATCGCAAGAACCGTCTCGCGATCTCGTTCTTTCTCGTTTCCTTTTTTTTTTTTTTCGTAGTATTCATTGGCGCCCTGATATGTGTATGCGCGATTGGCCGCGATGTCCCCTTCCTTATCACCATCTGTTAGAACATATTATTGCTGTTATTACTTCCGCGTTAGGGCTACCTAAGACAAAAATCTAAAGTTGCGTTGAATGGCTGCGGGTCAAACTCTCAAGGTGACACGTACCTTTTTCTTTTTTCCTTCTTTTCAGCCTCCTTTTCTCATCAGATTTTCTTTTTTTCAGTTGTCATGTGTTTACTTATGTTTAGTTTCACAGTGGAACCAAGTATAATAACCAAATATAGTTAACTAGAATATATAGAAACTAACAGACGAGGGCAGGGCAGCAGGGGGAGAGAGGTTAGTGGAACTGTGAGGAGTCGAGGCTGCCGGAGCAGCTTCAACGTGGACATACGTCCGGGAAGGTATGACGGAAACCCAGGGAAAGCCACGAACGGCGCAGGTTCGAACCCACCACCTCCCAGTCTAGAGCACGAATGAGCGACGCCTTAGCCCACGGCCGAGTATATACCTCCTTGACGACCTTACGTCACTGACTTACCCTTTACGGTATTATGCAGTTCCCGTCAAGATTTTACTTCCAATTTCCCACCACCCGTTCAGTGTGATGTCTACACGTAGCAGTTTTAAGCAACGACCTCTTCAAGATGCCGCAGTATTTATTGAGTGTGTATGTCACTGCGTATGACCTGGGAGAGCACTCTTAGAAAAGGCGCTGTCATAGGTACCAGCAGTAGAAGAAAGCTCGGTTCGAAATAAAGTCGAGCAAATGGCCGTCATAAAGGCCGTCTGAAAAAGCGAGAGCAACACGGCTCTGGAATGTTTTAGGTGGCTCAAGAAGGCCGCGCATAAAAGATAAAAACTTGGCGACAAAGAAGGAAAAACCAAGAGGCGGAGTGAGGAAGGAAGTCAGGTCGCGCCAGGCCCTGGTCGTTAGTAGCGTCTTCGGAAGGAACGAAAGAGAGAGGTGAGCTCGTAAATTTTAACTCGCAGTAAGGCCCGTAAAAAGTGGCTTCCTTTATATCGTCACCGGCGAAGTAACGCAAGCGCCGCGCCATCTGGGCTTCGGGGATGGAGAGATTGGTGCAGAAGGTGGTGGTGGTTGTGGTGGTGACAATGTTAGGTCGGACGCAGGGGCGTCACCCTTTGGGCCCCTGGGAATACAAGAGCCCGTTTGTTTACGTCCGAAAGGGTTTACAGTTCACTGCACTCGCTTGCGGAGATAACTATGGATATTATAACCTGTCGGGGACAAGGGAACGCAGGTTGCCAGCCCTTTACTCTGTTATTTTCCCTTGACTGGTACTGGAAGGCACTGGAAGATATCATTCTGTTTGACAGTTGGCGCTAAGTGCACTACTTTTTCCCACGCAAACCCAAGGGAAAATAACAGTGTAGGACTACACTACATGTAGCGGGCAGACAGCATATGGGAATAATTATGGGAAACATACACGGAAAACTTTTAGGCAACATCGGAACAAGACAGGGGGGATGTACCTGGTGCGCAGCCAAAGAGTTTTTTTCTACTGAGTGACCTTTGATTTAAAAGTGTACGTATTTGCCGTGGACATGGAGATGACGAACATTGAGCAAGAGGAGCAGACTGCTTAGAGGTACTGGCAGCATGGTCTTGACCCAGCTGTCTATATCTAACATACTTTGGCAGATGGTGATAACAATATAGTTAAGTAGTGAAACTCAAGAAAAAAAAAGAAGACGACGAAAGAAAAAGTGAACGAATCACTTTTTGTTTCTTAAGTGACACACGTTAGTTTCGGATTTTTTTTTAACAGACTGGGTGGTCGCGTGCAAGTGTGTTGAAAATCATGACCATGTGAAGTGATACAGTAGTAGTGATGGAAAAGCAGAAATTAAGATTTTAGCTTATGACTATGTTTTAGACGGGGTATTCCGGGTTCCTTTGGTAAGAACAATGTTGCTGAGTGTCACCATAACTGTAATTTAAATCATCTAGGGGAGATAGGCGCACTTTGGGACCTTGATACGAACATTGTTGCAGAGATATGAAATAAAGCGCTGGACTTCTTGTTATTTTATCTGCAACACAAATTTGCATAAATGTATACCAGTCACGAAATATGTATTATGCATGTATGCCTTTGATAATTCTACCCGCCTTCCAGAGCAATGGGCGAAGAAGGAATTTTCTGATTGTAAATTATTCACTCATTACGTTAATTAGGACTGTCCTGCATTGCAATAAGCGTTAAATTATCCCGTGATGATGTGACAGCCTCAATTGTGCATGCACCCTTATCATCTGCCCGTTTGCTTCGAGGGTCCAGCGTTCTGCTTCCACTAGCTACAATGGGTCTCACGCGATGCAGGAGTATACATAACATTCTGGATAGGAATACGCTTCTTGCTTGCGCAGTAAGCAGGGTAAAAAAATTATGGAGTTCATCCACACCACAAAATCGTGACCTGTACGTGTTTAAGATCTTGTAGTGTTGCTAGCTTGATAACGAGGTTACCGCTTTGATTCTACAGGTAGAAAGAAAGAAGACAAACATCTATTACTAACGTAAACAAAAGAATGTCTTCTGTATTCCGTCTGGCGTTCCAATGTACTAGAAGCCTTGTGCCGCCGGCACGGCATCCCCTTCACCCTCGCATCCATCCTCTCATTTGGAAAGCTACACCTAGGGCACTGTGAAAAAGATATCGAAAGCACTCTATACCACTTCTTAATGGCAACAGCCCGCTTCTAACTTTCCAATACCCACGCTAATCCGTGGCCGAACGCCGCCGTGGCTAGTGGCCAGACAAGTGGAGGCAGAAGAAGAAGAAGGAATCCAGCCTGAAGGGACTTTTATAAAGCCGAACATCGCGGTGGAGAGAAGTAGTCAACTACAAGGAAAAAAAGAAAGAAAAAAACAGCATTGCCGCAAATTAAAATGACATGAAAACTATTGCTGACTACCTGCCCGACCAGGGCACTACTGAAAGAGAGGGAGAGTAGGAAAAAATAGATTTTTACTTTTACCCTGCAGCAGCGTGGTTTATATTCACTTTACTAAATTCGCATCAACCGTGTCATTGGCAAACCGTCGTCACTGGTGATTTAGGCTGCATGTACGGTGATCCTCGTGTAACAATGCAGGAAACATAGCAGAAGCAGGGAATAAATGGTAGGATACACATTGAAGGCCACGTTCCTCAACAGCGGTACCTCAATCAGTAGCACCCGGCACCACGGTGTGCTCCCTTCTCCCCCTCACCATGCCGGGGTCCGATCCCCCCTTGTATAGGTCAGTCTCCCTTGATGTGCTGCATGTCTCATTCTTCGAGCTCTCCAAGCTGTTACAAGACGGGAAGACGTCGCCCGACTCTGATGGACGGACGGCTTCACATTGCTTTTCTTACGCACTATTGCTATACTTTTTTTTTCGTTCTTCGTACGTCTCGATTACTTTGTCTCAAGTGGCAGAGACTGCGGCAGAGCAAGGAAACGTGCTGGGCAAGGAGAACAAATACGAGCACGTAGGAATCCCGCTTGACCCTTTGCTCTCGACTCGAACTGTTATTTTTATTTCTTGCCTACCTTTCTTTATTTTTCCTTTTCCCTTTCTGTGCGAATGACACATCGTACACCGAATGTGTCATAACGATTAACTACTCATGACGTGATGCGAATGTCTTCTGCTCGCTGAGTTAAACGTACCCCAGTGTTTTTGAGTGATGATTTTTAATGATGATGACGATGACAACGACTTTCAGACGGGACAACTTTTTAGAGCAACTCAAAGCAGCGTCTCGCGACCAACTTCGAGACGCTGGCGTCTTTCTGTTCACACGCACCAACTCGGTGAGTCCTCCCACCAACAATTTTACGGCAACCCCCACTCCGCCAATAATGCACTTTACGCGTAAATATTGCGCAAACATATTAGAATATTAAGTTGGAAATTTTTAATAAATATTTTGTTGTTTTCAAAGCTACAAATGTTGTATCGTCATCGTCAATAAACTTCCGGACAGCCACACTCTAAAAACAGAACTTCACCGCATAACACTGCGATGACCAATCGCCATTCCGAAAGATATCTTTTCCTGACCCTATTTGCTGGAAACGGTGGGCGTACGCCTTTTTTGTGACACTTATGCAGCGC
>JARGYV010058042.1:0-131840 GCA_029532675.1 Ornithodoros moubata | reverse complement strand
TTTTTTTTTTGCTAGGATATCGAATAATTTTAAGTATTCATTGCTTTATTGATAGTCTTTTAGCTTCAAAAAAGACTTTTGTTGAGCAGGCTGCTGAGCTTGAATGTTCTATAGTTATAACGACACGCAATGAGCCTTTTGATGTTTGTAAATTAACATTTGATTCGGCGTATAATTTAGATTATCCAAAAGAAAAACTAGAAATAGTTGTTGTTGATAATAGTGATTTAAGCCATCAAGATTTTGTTAGATGGCAACAATATGTCAACCAACATAATATGCTTGATGGAATCAGCTATAAGTTTATTCATAGAAGTGGTACGGAAGGTTTTAAACCACGTAATCTTGATATTGCTATGCAATATGTTTGTTTTGATTATGTATTATTTTTAGATGCAGATTCGACATTACCCGAAAATGCTCTAAAAGTAGCCTTGCCTGAGTTTAAACGAAATTCCAAACTTGGATTCGTTAGTTTTTTGATAGAAAGTACTAATTATAGTACAAATTTAGTTACCAAAGTCGCAAGTATCTTTCAAAATACCATTCGCTATTTCAACGAGTTTGTTGGTAAGTATGGTTATTGTAATTATCAAGGCCATAATGGTATATGGAGTAGAAAGGCTCTAGAAGCAACATCTAAGTGGGAAGAGTACCACAGATCCCAAGTGATGATGACTGAGGATATCGCTGCAGGATTTAGATGTTATGAGGCAGGCTTTATAAGTAAACCAGTATTTCTCAAAACTGGAGAATGGGTTCCGACATCTCTCAAGGAGTTTGAAAAGATGTGGCTAAGATGGTCTTTTGGTGGTATGCAAGTAATGCATAAATATATGTCAAATATTATTAGTTCTTCAAACTTATACTTTAGGGTAAAGTTAGATATGCTATATCTGCTGTTCAAAGTTGTCGCATCTGGATTTCCAATATTTGCATTATTATTGGTTTTTTTCCCAAGAAACAATTTAGCTTTTATATCAGTTGTCAATGTAACACTTGTGCCATTATTGATTTTAAGTTTTTGGTATTATTTATATGGAGATATAAAGGGCAGCTTTTTGAGTAAAATCTCACAAATTTACATGGCAATGTTTATGCTGTCATCATTTGTGTTTTGGTGTGGTATTAAAGCAGAAATAAACTATTATCTTAATAAGCCACAAGGGTGGAAACCAACAAGTAAGATTTTTGATAAAGTAGACGGTTGGACAAAAGTTATTTATGATAATATCGGCAAGCTAAGCTTTTCGGTATTTGGCTTAATTGTGGCTGTATATTCTGTTTGTAAATTTTATTCGCAGCCGGATTTTTATATGTATTTATTATGTATGTTGCCAAGTATTTTACTTTTCTTAAATACTGTCTTATGTATTATGGTATTAGGTAGAGCAAAATATTAGCTAAATTATTATGATTGGCTACGATAATATAATTTTATATAGTTATAGCTTTTGGATTTGTACTATTAAATGTTAAAAATAAGCTCGATTTTTTGTGTGTTAATTGTGAGTATTTGTGATATTTATGCAGCTAACTGCCAGCTTATAGATGTTCAAAATGGTTTTAGTGGTTCAGTAGAATTTGCTTGTGACCAAGATATTTAGCTAGATGATAATAAAGTAATTTTTTATATTCTCTGAAAGGATGTTGAAATTGACTCTATTAATGTATCGCGTGGCAATGTTGATTTTAGTATTGATCAAGTCACTAAAAATGTCAAACAAGTAAGTTTAAATCTTGTTAAGAAAACTATTTTGGATTTTGAACTAGACTACATTGCTTATAGGCAGTAACCAGTTAAATTAGCGATACAAGTTAAAAA
Source organism: Ornithodoros moubata (assembly GCA_029532675.1). Lineage (NCBI taxonomy): Eukaryota > Metazoa > Arthropoda > Arachnida > Ixodida > Argasidae > Ornithodoros > Ornithodoros moubata. Next base: position 130,015 of record JARGYV010058042.1, on the reverse strand, counting down.
AATAGTAACTTGATTATCAAATTCTATGGGAGGGGTAGTAAAAAACACTTATACAAATAAAAAAATAAAAATAACAATTTTCAGTTCTATAGAACAAAATCAAAGCTTTTTGTAGTTTAAAATGGTTTAGAATGTTCAATTAAAGATGATTGTGATACTAGTATCAATCTAGTAGATCAAAATGATTCACAATAATCAAGAGAATTAATACAAAAACTAGCTACTTATTTTGATTTTGGCATTGTTCACCAAAGATTAGTTTAATTAAATCCTTAGTAGGGTAAGTTAGAACTTTATGTTAAAATAGTTGTGATTGATGGGATTAGCAAATATAAATTATTTTAAGATAAGCTGTAAGAATGATACAAAGCATATGAAAAGCAATAATAAAGGATTTACAATAATTGAAGTGCTTATCATTGCAGCTTTGGGTCTATTTACTTTGATGATAGCGTTTATGCTATAGGCAATGTATTAATTAGCCAATGCAATTCTTACAGAAAAAAAGTAGAGTTAGTTGACTAGTTAGAGATTAGAATCGATGAATATATGCTAACTGGGAATTTTGATAATAGCTCCTTAGGTAATATCAGTTTTTCTAAGGTTAGCTAGCATAGATCCTTTAACCGAACTAATAAATCAACAGCTTGGTTCATACATGCAGCGAGTTAATCAGATTTATGTCAATGCAAATGCTACAGTATATTGATGAGCGGTATTATCAGATATAGAAGTTGTTAGAAATACTCTTTTATAACCAAGTACAGCAAAATGGTCATCAAATACAGGGGTGTTATTAAACTTAGGAAATACTCAAATTGTTACAGCTGTTCCTTTAGATGATCCTTCCCGCTTGGCTCAGGTGCTTATTATAACAGTAGCACCATTTACTAATGCAAGATATAACCCCAGTTATTAGATGGCAGTGTACTGCTTTTGGATTTGATAGTGAATTACTCCCTTCATGAGGTGTTTTATAGTTTAAGATGGAGATTTAATGATTAAAACTTAGTCAAAAAAAGCTAGCTGGATTAACAATGATAGAGCTTTTAATCTCCACTGCTATAGCTGTAATGATACTTTTTGCACTAATCACTACTTATATTGCAGTAAAGAGTAAGTATACTGAATATAAAGATAAAACTACAACAGAAGCAAAAGAATTATTAGTAAAAAATATACTCTATGATTTTGTCAAAGATGTAGGTTTTGCATGTAAGTTTGGCTCTTCACAACAAACATACTATGATAGAACATCTGATTCTTTGGGTAGCTTTTTATAGTCCGGCGATTAGTGTTAGTAGATTACCTTTGGCTACTTCAAACCATTTTCCACAATCATTAGAGGAAGGTTACCCAGGAAAGTGTTGTCAGACTGGAAAAGATTATATAATGATTAAAAAAGAAGAAAGTCATTCCAGCCTTACTCAAATAAATTCACCTAGCACAACTCTACACCTTCGTTATGTTGATGGAATTACAGCTGATGATTATTTATTTTTATGTAATAAAAATAGTATTAATTTAGTTAAAGCATCAAATATCAATAGTAGCTCAAGTATTGTTAATTTATCACAATCACCACAAGGTGGTGATTATTATCCTGGCGATTATGTTGGTAAATATTCGCTTGAGGTTCTCTATGTCAGAAGTACTGGTGAACAAGATAGTCAAGGTCAAGATATTTACTTATTATATATATATCAAAAATAGTGGTGCTAATGGAATGTCATATGAGCTCGTAAGAGGAGTCGAGAACTTACAAGTTGAATATGCAACAGTTAGTAATAATGTTATAACTTGGAATAATGTCACTACACATGTTGATATAAATAGCTCTAGTTATCCTGCATTGAAAATATCTTATAGTATTGCAGGTCAGGCATTTAGCAAAATAATTAATACATAGGTTTATATAGTATGAAACAGAGAGTGAGAGGTTCTTCATTACTAGTAATTTTAATTTTAGCTTTTGTATTAATGATTAGTGATATCAGCTCTTGTTTATCACTTTAAAGCAGATTCTCTAGCTATTAATATCTTGGTTGATGAGAAAAAAACCTAAGTGTGCATGAGGGATATTTTGGTAATATTATCGAAACAGCCGATTTATCAACCTCTACAGATGAAAATATTGGTGATTTTAAGTTTGTAACTACTCCTAATTCAATTACCCCTAGATTTGAGTATGAAAATACTAATGCTGAGTTATATAATGCTGATACTTATCATCAGTTTTATGATGATAATAGTGTTCTTAGGTATATTAGGAATTTTATTTATAATTTACTACCAAATTTTACAATGACTTAATATGAAAAAACAGTAATCCCTTTAAATCTACCTTATGTAAATATTGATGGTATGAGTTATTCAGTATTTAGTTACAGAATAGGAAATCAAAATAATAGATGGTTATGACGGTAGTGGATCAAAGTCAGATTGTATTATTGAGCAAGTTAATGGTATGTAAAATACATTATATGCCATAATCCGAAAAACGGTGAAAACAGAATTGTTGTTTCTGAAAATTCTTGGGACGCTCATCATGATCATGATGATTATAGGGACCTTGTTTAAATAATAGCTCACAGAGCTTTATAATTAAAATTTATGAAAATATATTAAGTATTAGTTACCCGCAAGCATTAGCTTAAAGCTATTATGATTTTAGTGTTGGCTTGGAGCTGAAGAATAATGAATGAACTCTACTTTTAGCAATACATGATTTAGATAGAGTTTACACATCATCAGTATCATTAAACAATATCAAAAATAATCCGCAAACTGTAGAAGTTTCTGGTCTAGAGGTGTTTGACGATGGCTATATAGTTAATGTAGGCTGGTATTTTGATAATAACCAGAGTAGTCCTAAACTTTTAATTTTAGAAAAATTTCTTAGAGATGATAATTATGATATGGATGTTTATAAAACAACTTATGGCACTCTTACTAAAACTTACATAGCTGAATTTACTTATAGATTGATAACTGGAACAACAGATTTTGATGATAATGATGTTTATGATCTAGTTCCAGATAGCTTATTCACCTTACAAGGGAATGCTCCATTAATTTTTCAAGGTAAGAATATTTTAGATTTTAATTATAGTGTGCCTTATAAGTTAGGAGATAGCAATGGCTCAACAAAGTCATGATAATAGCTGATGTGATAAATCAACCGATTTTAATAAAGAAAAATGTGACACAGTTATTTATAGTGTATTTTAATGTATTATATATTATAAATATCTGTATAGTTTAGGAGTGGCTACGCCGACATTGCTATCTTCTCCTAACTTTCCGGACGAAACTATAAAGAAGATAATAGCTAATTTTGGCACTATTTGTTATAACTAATAGTAATATTTATGTTAGAAGTATAGAAGATGACTCTACAATTAGTAGTGTAGCAATAGATGATTAAAATTATCGGATACTTAGAGATGGAAATGGGCAGATATATGCGATAGCAGATGGTTTAAGTTGTACTATAAATTCTGATTGTAGTGATGCAGCTTGGATTTATTTTGACTCTGGCTGCGCTGCTCATAACAGTTGTATTAGCTTAGAGGTTTTAAATAATGTTCAGCCATATTTTAATATAGTCTATAAAAGTTTTCAGCACTAAGATTTTTTCCAAAAATACTAAAATTTGGTTATACTGGTAGCTTATAATTATGAAATTCAAAAGATGGACTTTTTACTTTATGATTTTTTATAACTCTTTATCTGGCGAAAAAGAAGAATTTAAATCAGTTGAACCTAAAAAAATTAAAATGTATGTTTGTGGTATTACAGTGTATGATGATTGTCATATTGGACATGCTCGAACAAATATTGCTTTTGATGTAATTAATAGATATTTTAGGTACCGTGGGTTCGATGTCACTTTTGTGCGAAATATCACAGATATTGATGACAAGATTATCAAAAGAGCTAATGAAAATGGTGAGTCTATTAACCAGTTAGTGGAGAGAACTATTAAGTCAATGCACGATGCTTTTGATAAGCTTAATATCCTTCGCCCAACAAAAGAACCAAGAGCGACACAGACTATTCCTGAAATGATAGTTATGATTGAAACTCTTGTGGAGAAAGGCTTCGCTTATCAAGGAGCAAATGGCGATGTCTTTTATCGAGTGGCTAAATTTGCTGATTATGGTAAGTTAAGTAAGCAAAATCTTGAAGCATTAGAGCAGGGCTCAAGAGTAGATGTTGTAGAAGAAAAAGAAAATCCAATGGATTTTGTACTTTGGAAAATGGCAAAAGAAGGTGAGCCAGCTTGGGAATCACCATGGGGAGCAGGTCGCCCTGGTTGGCATATAGAGTGTTCTGCAATGTCTAAGAAACTTTTAGGAGATACTTTTGATATTCATGTTGGTGGTTCTGATCTTAGATTTCCGCATCATGAAAATGAGATAGCTCAATCAGAAGCTTGCAATGAATGTACTTTCGCTAATTACTGGTTACATTCTGGTATGGTAAAAGTTAATGCTGAGAAGATGTCTAAATCTTTGAATAATTTCTTTACAATTAATGAGGTTATAGAGGAGTACCACCCTGAAGTTGTGAGATACTTCTTAGCTTCAACTATTTACAGAAGCGAGATTAATTACTCAAAGGAGAATCTTGATAATGCAAGAGCTTCTGTCGAGAGATTATTTAATGCTCTTAGAGATATCGAGCCAATTGAGGTAAATCTTCCTGATGATGCTAGTGAGTATGAAGAGAAATTTATCAAAGCTATGGACAATGACTTCAATACTCCAGAAGCTTTGGCTGTTTTATTTAGCTTAGCTAAAGAGATAAATACTCTTAAAACAACAAATAAATATAAAGCTAGCGGTTATGCTTTTTTACTACGTAAGCTTTGTGATGTATTGGGTATTTTATTTACTGATATCGAAGAATATTTTAAGCAAGGTGATAGTGCCGATGTTGATGTGATTGAAAAGCTTATAGCTGAACGTGCTCAAGCTAAAAAAGACAAAAATTATGCTAGAGCTGATGAGATAAGAAAACAGCTTCAACAGCAAGGAATAATATTAGAAGATATTACAACTGGTACTATATGGAAGAAAGGTTAATAAATGTATAGTCAAGAAAAACAACAAGATATTATAAATAATTTACATACGATCAGAGATTATATCCGTTGGTCAATTTCTGAGATGACAGCAAATCATGTTTATTTTGGATATGGCTCAGATTCAATGTGGGATGAGGCTGTGCATTTGGTACTTAGTGCGATAAATGTATCGTATGATATTGATAGCAATATGGTTGGTTCAAGACTTCTTACAGAAGAGAGAAAAATGATTATCGACTATGTTTATCAAAGAGCATGTCTGCGTAAGCCATTACCTTATATTCTTAAAAAAGCCTGGTTTGCTGGTATGGAGTTTGATATCGATGAGAGAGTTATTATTCCACGGTCACCAATAGCTGAGCTTATACGCAATGAATTTTCACCATGGATTAATGATATTGATGATGTTACCAGTGTGCTTGATTTATGTACTGGTAGCGGTTGTATAGGTATTGCTTGTAGTAATGTTTTTGAAGAGGCGAACATAACTTTGGTCGATATCTCTGATGATGCTTTAGCAGTCGCAAATCATAATATCAAAAAGCATCAATTAAGTGATAGAGTCAAGGTGGTTAAGTCTGATTTATTCAACAATCTTCAAGGACAAAGGTTTGATCTGATAGTTTCAAATCCTCCTTATGTTGATAAACAAGATTTAGATAGTATGCCACAAGAGTATCATTATGAGCCTAAGCTTGCTCTGGAAGCTGGAGATGATGGTTTAGATCTTACAAAAAGAATCATTCTAGAGGCAGATCAATATATGACAGAAAAAGGTATTTTGATAGTTGAGGTTGGTAATAGTCAATATGCACTAATGGAGATGTGTCCAGATATTCCATTTACATGGTTAAGTTTTGCTGATGGTGGTGATGGAGTATTTTTACTTACTTATGCTGAGTTAGTCAAGTATAAAGATTCATTTAAAAAATATTTCCAAATAAAATTTATATTATAATCTCTCCAAAATCTATTATTACTAAACTTAGCATATGTCTAATGATCTTTTTAAGAAGATATCCTCTGATAAAACAGTTATTTTAATAATCTGTCTTTTTGGTTTAATGTCGCAATTTGCCATAGATAGCTTTAAACCATCATTGCCACCATATTGCTGAATATTTTCAAGCAGCTGCTAAAGATATTAAGCTAACAGTAGGAGTATATTTCTTTGGTATGACCTTGCTCGATGTCAGGCTTTGGTTACTTATCAGATAAGTATGGGCGTAAGCTGGCGCTATTGGCTGGGTACTTAGTTTTTTTGTGTATAATTGTCCAGAGTGAAACACAGTTACTGCTTTTCCGCTTTTTACAAGGTATCGGAATTGGTAGTTCTTTTGTATCTTTCCGAGCGATTATTAAAGATGTTTTTATGATACTCAATCACTTGCCAAAGCTAGTCTTGTAATTACTAGTATTATACATTAACACCACCATTAGCTCCGATTACTGTAGGTATCATTCAAGAAACTATTGGTTGGCGTGGTAATTTTACCTTACACTCAATAATGGCGCTAACTATTACAGTTTTAATTGTAAAATATTTATATCTTAAAGTTATTCCTAAAAGTAATTATAAAGTCTTAGAAGCATACAAAAGGATATTAACCCATAAGGTTTTTGTTCTGAACGTTATATGTAGTGGGTTAGCATTATCATTGGTTTTTGTCTTTGGAACACTTTCACCTTTCTTCTTTCAGATTAAACTAGGTTTTTCTGTTGTTGAATATTCATTTATATCTGCTCTGCTGGAGTAATTATACCTTCAGTAATATTTTTAATATTTTTTAAAAATACAATCAGTAGACTAGATATGATAAGGTTATAATTTATTGTAGTTGTTTCTCAGTTTTGAGTGGTTTATTACTTGCTTTGTCATATTTTATATTTAGCCTAAATCCTCTAGTTATTCTTAGTTTTGTGTGCTTTAGCATTTTGCGGCAATATTTTTCAGTACACAGCTACATATGTATGTGCTTACAGGGACATTCACACTGAGATAGGTGTAGCATCATAGCATCCAGCGGTATTTGGATTTATACAAATAGCTGTCACAACTGTTTCATCATCGCTTGTTTCAACTGTGACTTTGAGTAACCAAGTTGTTTTTGGCTTATTAATAACAGTACCACCATTGTTGATAGTGATATTAAAAAGTATTAGTTGAAAGAGAGTTTTAGCTAATATTTTATATATGTAAATAAAAACAAATAAAAATATGATTGTACTCTGTACACGATGATTTTTTAAAACTCTTAAGTATGGTTACAATAGTTGCTAATAGGTTTCGCTACTTACTTAGTAAGCTATAGTGATGTACTTTTTTCATTGCATAAAAAGTACGCAAAAATGCTAGCCCCAACTATCGCTTAGTTATACGCCAATAATGGCATATACAAAACTCGCCTAGTTTTAAAAAAATGTCTCAGACAGTTTTGTAGCTGCTATTTCATTGGCTTAACAACCGCTAATCGCAAAAGTGCTTCTTTATGATTTATATTCATTTTAGTTTTAAATTATAGAATAATAGTAGCATCTTTCGAATGTGGATATTATTTTTCATCGTGTACAGACATAATTGTAGTTAATGATGAATAGATAAGAAAATCTAATCTTCGATTATATTATCTTGATTAGTAGTATTTTTACAATAAGCTACATATAGCGTTTGTCTGTAATTATTAGATAGAATATAGCTTCAATTAGACCTTCAAAATATATATGATCAATAGTTGATACAAAGATTATGAAAGGCATAACTAGAATTATTAAACTCCTAAAACCAATTCTACGATACTCAAAAGCACCAAAGATCGACATAAGAATAACAAGAATTATATTTAGATGAATATTAGTCTCTACCTCAACAGTATTTAGTAGCATGGTTAGTAGTACGAACAACAATCATAACAAATATTCTTGCTTTAGGAGCAATCGCACCCATACTAATTGGTGTTGTCATATAGACAATAATATTAAACCATGTCACAATAAGCATCAGAGCAGCCAAGTTGTCAGAAAACATTAAGAAACCAGCACAAATTAAAAAGTTAGCAATTAATGGTCTTCTTGAAATATTCACTTTTTTGTTAATTTTGGCAAAATATCTTTGCATTTGACCTTCAGCTGACATCGAGTATAGCATTCTCGAAGAAGCACCAAGGTAGCTATAGCCTGTTACAGAAGGGCTAACAATACTGTCTATAATTAATAAAACAGCTATATAGCCAAGTCCTATCACTGTAGCTATTTGTAATAGAGGGGATTCAAAGTCTAGTCCGGCCCAACCCACCTTTTGATATTAGATACTCATGTGGTACTGCTTGCATGAAAGCATATACAATAAAGATTATAACTATTGCCGCAGGTAAAAACATTTTAAATACCGTTATACTATTATTTACACTTGCAAGTAGTTTGACTCCATAGAAGTTAATAATTAGGTAAATAACTAATATGAATAAAGATAATAACATTCTGTAAGTTGATATTAATGCCATTATGCATTAGCTATTCAAAACCTTTAATTCCAGCAAGATATTATGTTGTTGCTTCAGCCTCTGTAGATATTCATTACCACGATACCAAACCAGTTAGCAAAAATAAATGGCATCGCAAAGACATTATTATATGATAACACGCTTGATCTTGTTGTAGCACCTCCTCTTACTGGAAATACTGATACTACTTTCGCCAAACATAATCCGATCATCATAATCATAATCGCAGCTGATATACAAGCTAAGAAAGCCCAATTTCCTGCTGTTTTTGCTGTAAGTTGTGTACTAAATAGCTAGCCTGAGCCGACCATTGATGTCACACCAATAAGGATCGCACTAAACAAAGACATCTTTTAGAAGTATTAATTTCCATTATAAAAAATCCTATATTTAAAATACCGATATAACTTAACTTATATACATAAGTAGTTCTGATTGGCAATATAATCTCTAGCTAAAAATACTAAAGAAATTAGTGGTTTGAATATCTAACTTTAGGATAAATATATTATTTAGGCCTCTTAATTATTTACGAAATAGCTTTTAAAGCTATTGTTTTTAAAGACAAGCTACTGGTTATGTTAATATAACCACCACGAGTTTCATTCTGAGCTTGAATCGTAAAATTAGGTTTATTTTTAGACTCGATTTTTAGATTATTATTGATACTAGGATAGAAATTAATGCTAACTAAATATGGTGATGGAGGGTTACTAAAATTATAATTGTTAGATATCGTCGTAGCAGAAAGCTAAAAAAGAATATCAAAAAGTATAGTTTTTCATATTGAGTAAAAAAGTAAATTCAAAGGAGAAAATTCGAGAGCTTCCCTAAAAGGATTATCGATATTCTTGAGATATTTTGTCACCATTTTATGATGGATTTTATTAACTTTTTCTAATGGTTTAAGTTTTTTTATCAAGCGCTAGCCACTGAGTAATTATGTCTTTGAAAACTTTACTATAGAAATAGTTGGTGAGATTTTATGATCAAAGTAGATTTGATCATAAAAATACTTAGGCATACAGAAAATATGTCTAACTATTTCATTATTAGCATTTATTTGTTATATTTTGCTATTATCAACTGCTGCAAAATCATTCAGGTATAAAGCCTTGAGAGTTGAAGTCTCTTTGTGTAGCACTACTGTTATCAATAGAAAGGCTTAAAGAATTTTTTGGTCAAAGACTTCTACTAATTTTTTAGCTGTGGAGAAAGATATATTATTTTTATTATTGAGTTTATTTACTTACTTTAACCACCAATTCATTTTCTCATTATCTACTTCAAGGTTGTTATAAAGTTCAATACATGAAATTATTTGTGATTTAACCTGGTCCGAGTAAATAAATTATCTGCTGTTTACCAGTAGCTAACTTGCGGTACGCAAAGTAGATTACAAAACCGTACGGAGGGAGCTTTTCATTAGGATAGTTAAAATAGTTGTATCGCATCTTTATACCTTTCTAAAAGCTATAATATAGTTAACATCAACGCCACTACCAAGTTTGAAATTATTTGTAAGTGGGTTGTAATGCACACCTATTATCTTTAGTGTTGTAAAACCATATTTTTCTGCTGTTTTTATTAGTTCATAAGGTTTGATAAATTTGTTATAGTGATGTGTACCTTGAGGTACCATTTTTAGAATATGCTCAGCAGCAACGATTGATAACAGATATGATTTAAGGTTTCTATTTAAAGTAGAGGCAAAAAATAAACCATCTTTTTTTATTAGCTTTGCGATCGAAGCGATGATACTCTCTGGGTCTGGAACATGCTCCAACATCTCCATGCAAGTTACAATGTCAAAGTCTAAATTGCCTTGTATGACAAAATCTTCTACAGTTGAATTTATGTAGTTAATTTTGAGCTTATTCTGCTTAGCGTGCTCCTTGGCTATACTTATAGCTTGTGAAGAGGCATCCAAACCATAAACATCGTTGCTATTTTTTGTGAGTGACTCACTAAGTATACCACCACCACAACCAATATCGATAATTTTTTTATTATTAAGATTGGTAAATTTCTTGATAAATTCTAACCTTAGTGGATTAACTTGATGTAGAGTTTTTAATTCACCATTAAGATTCCACCAACTACTAGCTAAACGAGAGAATTTATCAACTTCATTACTATCTATGTTGCTCATATAATTTTGAGAGTTATTTAATAATTATTCCCTAAATAATATCAAAGATAAACTACTAAGAAAATTTTTATTAGAGTTTTATACGCTAATTTACTATAATAATTCTTGTATTTTTTTGCCAACCTAAATAAGAGATAATTTTGATGAAACTAAGTGCTAAGTCTGCTTTGCTATTATCAATATTAAGCGCGACTTTAAGTAGTTGCTCGAGTTGGAAAACTACTACTGATAATCGTGATCCTTTTGAGAGTTATAATAGGTCAATGTATGCTTTTAATGATAAGGCTTATGAGATTTTGACTCCTGCTGCTAATGTGTACGATAAAGTTGTTCCGGACTCTTTCAAGAGTGGAATATTCAATATATTCCAAAACTTAGCTGAACCTGCTAGAGTCGTAAATGATATGTTACAAGGTGAATGGGATTATGCTGGTGATGATAGTTTTAGATTCTTGACAAATACTACTTTAGGTATAGCAGGTTATTTTGATGTTGCTTGTAGTTGGTTTAATAAACCGATGAGATATCATCAAAGCTTTGCTGTTACATTACATAAATGGGGTGTATATCATGATAATGAAGTATCACCTTATGTAGTGTGGCCTCTTATTGGTCCAGGTACATTAGAGGATATTACTACAGGGGTTGATACTTTATTTAACCCGTTAACTTATATATTTTTCTTTGCTCCTGTCGCTCCTGCGATAGCTTGGGGGGTCAGTGTTGGTACAACAGGTGTATATTATGTTAACCAAGGAGTATCTTATTTACCATCATATTCAAATCTTAAAGAAGTCTCTATAGATCCTTATATAGCGATGAGAAATGCTTATTTACAAAACTACGATTATGGTGTGGCTAAAGTACTAAAACAACAGTTAAACAAAGCTAATGCAACTATTCAGACTGACCAAGCAGTATTAGGTGTGCTAGGATTAGATAGTGATAATGTCAATGCACAAATTGCTACTACTACAGGTGGTACTAAGTTCAAATCTTCAGAACCTCCAGTTATATTCAAGAGTAGTATTAGCACGATTAACAAAGCTTCACAAGTTGAAGAAGCCTTTGATCAAGACTACCCAAATAATAGTACAGCTCTTGATTTAGCTAATGTTGATAATGATGATACAACACAAAGTGAAGCTACTAAGCTAAAAATAGAAGTCAGAGATGCCAAAGCAAACCTTCCAGGTGATGCAGACTCACCAGCATCAGCAGTTCAAACTTTAGCGGAGCAGGGTTAGTTTTTGATTTATTGATATTCGAAAAAATTTTTACATACTAAGTAAAATTTGTATAGCATATCTTTAGTTTATATTAGTGGTATTTTAGCTCTATAAAAATCAGGGATAGAAAATAAGGAAGAAAAAATAAAAAACTTATTTAACTTCATTAGTAGCTATAGTTTTCATTGCTATAGCATGTAGCTCACCAGAAAGGATATACTCATTTATTTTTGAATAGACTAATTGTTGTCTTTTAACTTTACTAGGTATATCATTAAACTCTTTGGCAATTATAGTTGCTGAGAAGTGTACATTATCATCGCTTTGAACATCTACTGTACAGTTTTTTAGAGAATTCTCTAAGATATCCTTAAGTTGTTCCTTTGTCATTTTTTCTCCTGATATATTTAATTAATATATTCTTCTAAAATAGTTTTAGCACCATGTACCTTTGCTAAAGAAAGTGTCTTTTGGTCAATATTTTTAAATATGATTTGTATATTATTTTTTTGAGCATATTTTATATATTCAATTATAAGTGATAGGCCTGCGCTATCAATCCTATCACATTTAGCAAAATTGATAATCCAAGTTTTATCTAATTTTTTTAGGTTTTTTCTAAAATGTCTATATATATCAGCAACGGTTTTTAATGTTAATTCTGTTTCTATAGTCCATTTATTATTATCTACAGTTATCATTGTATATTTTGAAGATTATAGTTTTTGTCTAAAAGTTTAGGATATGTTTTTTCTTTAATCTTAATTGTGACTTTTTCAGTAGCTTTTGTCATTTCAACAACATTTGGATATGGTGCGAATTGTTGTTGATATGTTCTTAGGATACTAACACCAGCTACATCAAAGTCATAGACATACCATTTACCATCTTTTTGGAACATTTTTACAGCAAAATCTGAACTTTGATTATTATCTATGTTTGTAATTTTACCATTTACAATAACAATTGGCTTGCTCTCCCAGCTTGTATCATTGTTATTAAAAGGGAATAATGTAAGTTTATATTTACTAGCACTTGCAACATTTTTAGCATACATGAATGCCAACATCTCTGTAGCTGAACGTATGAACTGTTTTTGTTCCTCAGGTGTTGCTTTTTTCCATTTTGGAGTTCCAACAACAAGCTGGGCAATTACACTAGGCGCAACTACTGGAATGATTTTGCGATTAACAAGGCTCAGTAGCTTGTACGGATCTTGTTTATATTCATCGGCATTTTTTATAAGTTTGTTTTGGGTTTTTACAATAGTTCTGTTAAGCATATTAACAGGGTTTTCTATTGCCCAAACACTTGAAATTGTTAATATTATTAAAGATAAAAAAACCAAAATTTTACGTAGCATAACCGGAAGCTCTCAAAGTTAATTTATAACCTTAGATTTTAATACAAAAAAATATATTTTAAAGCGGTTGTTATTATTCTTTGTTTTTATCATCATCTTTACCTGCAACAAAAGTATTAATTAAAGATCCTAAATCAATTGCTGATTCAGTATTTTCTAATGGTATTACACATCCTTGATGTAGATATTTACCTTGCTGTGAGGAGCTAGTAGAATCAGCTATACCAGCTATAGCCATTATATCTTCACTAGGGGGGCTTAAGACAACATAGTTATCACCTAAGATTCCTGACATAGCAATTGATGCAGAGTAATTAACAGGGATTTTTTTGTCACTATTTATTGTCATAGTCACAGCAGCCATAAAACCATTATAGCTCTTTTCAAGTGTGATTTTAGTTACTCTACCAATCTCTACACCAGCTATTTTTACAGAAGCATTTGTACGTAATGAGCCTACATTTTTAAATTCTGCTGTAATAGTATATTCCGGTATATTAAACGCCTTAAATGATGTACCACTGACTTTGAATGTTAAAAATAATAGACACAGCACACCTATTATTATAAAAATTCCTACTGAGGTCTCAAAATATTTGTTCCTCATCAAACGCCTCCAAACATAATCAATGTTAAAATAAGATCTGCACCCAAAACACTCATACAGCAATAAACAACGGTTTTTGTAGTAGCTTTAGCTATGCCGTTTGAGTCTGGTATACAATAATAACCTTGGTATAAAGCTATCCATGCAGTTATAGAAGCAAATACAACGCTTTTTATAATTCCATTAGATATATCTGAAGCTGTAACTGACGATTGGATATTGCTCCAAAACTCTCCATAGCTAATTCCTAAAGCTGTCTCTGCAAGTATTAAACCTGCAAGTATAGCAACAGTTGCAAAGATAAGTGCTAAGATTGGACCACTTATCATACATGCCCAAAACCTTGTAGATAATATAAAGCTAATTGGATTAACATTCATAACCTTGAGGCTATTGATTTGGTCGGTAGCCTTCATTAGTCCAATTTCTGAAGTTATTGAGCTACACGCTCGTCCAGCAAAAAGCATCGCTGTAACTACTGGTCCAAGTTCTCTAAGCACACTAAGTGCAACCATCACTCCTAATAACGAATGGGCTCCAAATTTTGATAGGGTATAATAGCCCTGTAAGCTTAAAACTAATCCTATGAAAACACCAGATGTAACTATAATAATAATTGAGTTAACTCCAACAGCCTTTATTTGAATAATACAATCTCTAATAATTAATTTACTAATAAGTATTCTAATTATTAAGCTAAGAGATTTTACTAAGCTATATATGAAAGAGAGCGTAAGAATATATACTTTGCTGAATATTGTCACAAACTATCTCCCTAAAATCTCTTTTTTAAAAAAATTTTCTTCTAAATCATTATGATTATCATGATTATGATCTAACGGTTTACCAGCTAAAAAATTTTGTATCTGTTGATCTTTACTGTTTTTTATATTTTGCGGTGAGTCGCTAGTTATAATTTTTCTATTGCCTACTATAATAATGTGATCAGATATGCTCAAAGACTCTTGGATATCATGCGAAACTATTAACGAAGTCACATTTAAAGATTCATTTAAGGTAGATATTAATTCTAGTAATTTATTAAATGATGCTGGATCTTGCCCTGTAAAAGGTTCATCATACATCATAATATCAGGATCCATTGCAATCGATCTTGCAAGAGCTATTCTACGCGCCATACCACCAGAAAGCTCGCTTGGCATCATATTGATTGTATGTGCTAATCTGACAGCTTGAAGCTTGAGTAGTACAATATTTCTTATCAGTTTTTCATCAAGATTAGTATTTTTACGTAATGGAAAAGCTATATTGTCATAAACACTCAAATGAGTAAAAAGGGCACCTGACTGAAAAAGAAAGCCCATTCTGCGGCGTAGTTTTTCTAGTTGGGTTTCTTTAGTTTTTTTCTCAATAGTTGCATCATCAATATAGATTTTACCTGATGCTGGTTTAATTAGTCCAGCTATGAGTTGCAATATGGTAGTCTTACCAGCACCAGAAGGTCCTAGTATTGTAGTTATTTTGTTAGCAGGAATTGTAAAAGTAATATCGTCATAAATACAGTGGCTATCTCTATAAAAAGAGACATTTTTGAAGCTAATATTACACATTATTAAAAATAGTATTAGTTAAAAGGAATATTAACTTCTATGGTTGAATTTTTGCTATTATCTTCGACTTTTAGATCAATATCTCTAATATTTTCTTCAGATAAAGCAACATATTTTTTGACAACTTCGATGATTTCATCTTTTAGTTCCGCAAGTAAGTGGCTACTTATCTTAGAAGATCTTGGATGTAACTCATTTCTTTGGTGAGCAACGATGATCTGTAGCCTTTCTTTAGCTACTAAAGCACTCTGTTGTTTTTTACCTAATCCAAAAAGTTTAGCTAGCATATTATGATTTACCTATCAATTTTTTAAAGAAACTAGTTTTTTGTTCAGTATATCTCATTGGTATATCTTTACCAAGCATTCTGTCTACAGCATCAAAATATGCTTTAGCGGCAATAGAATCATTGAAATGTGTGATTGGGTGACCACTATTTGAAGCCTCTAAGATGTCTTTAGACTCTGGAATAATACCAACGATAGGTGTATATAGTATTTCACTAACATCTTCAGCTTTAAGCATTGCGCCAGCTCTTGCTCTAGCTGCATCATATCTATTGAGAAGTAGATGAATTTCTTTAAATTCACCTTCTCTTTGAGCTTTAAGAGTTTTGCTAGAAAGCATACCTAGTATTCTATCAGAGTCTCTAACAGATGACACTTCAGGATTGGTGACTATAATTGCAGCATCTGCACATCTCATAGCCATTAGTGATCCTTTCTCAATACCTGCTGGAGAATCGCATAAAATAATATCAAAAGAGTTTCTTAATTCTTCAACGAGTCTATCAACACCTTCTTCAGTTAGAGCATCTTTATCCCTAGTCTGTGATGCTGGAATAATGTATAAATCATCGATTCTTTTATCTTTGATAATAGCTTGGTTGATAGTTGCTTCTTCTCTGACAACATTTATCAAATCATAGACAACTCTTCTTTCACACCCCATTATAAGATCGAGGTTTCTTAAACCAACATCAAAGTCAATAACAACTGTTTTAAGACCTTTTTTAGCAAAAGCATATGCAACAGCAGCACTTGAAGTAGTTTTACCAACACCACCTTTACCAGAAGTAACTACAAATACCTTGCCTTGTTTTTTTTCAATCATTTTAACCTAACCCCTTTCATTTAAATTTCTTTAAAAATTTAAAAACCTTCTATATGTATCTTATCGTCTTGTAGATAGACTATATATCCATCAGTGTTAGTATTTTCTACAGGTATGCTCTCATTATTTAGTGTGACATACTTACCTGCTATTGATACTAGTTCTGCCCTTAGGTCCTTACAAATTATTTTAGCATCTTTGTTGCCAGAACTACCAGCAATTACCCTGCCCCCGATTCTACCATACACAATAATGCTGCCATCAGCAATAATTTCAGCGCCATTATTAACGTTTGCAGTAACAATAACATCACAGTCACGTGCATTTATAGATTGACCAGTACGTACTGGGGTAGTAACAATTTTAGCAGCAGTGAAATTTTTGTCCTCGTCGACACTAGTCTCTTTAGATTTACCATTTTTAAAAATATTATGGCCAGCTTTAGCTAATTTTGTTTTTAGTTCTTTGTTGTCAACAACAAATCCTATAGGAATCATTCCGTTAGCTTTAAAGGTGGCAATTACTTTTTCTAAAAAGTTAACTGAGCACTTCTCATTTTGATCGATATCACGAATATCAATAGCAAAAGGGGTATTATGAAAAAATGATTTAGATTGAGAAATTTTTGAATTCAATAAACTCTCAACCTGAGTAAATTCAGTTACATTAATGTTAATCGCACTGATAGTATAACTACCACCTTTGAAATGAAAAGCTTGCTTCATATGTAAGGCCTTAAGAATTAAGAAGGTTATCTCAATTATTTTATTTTAGCTTCTTTATACATTACATGCTTGCGAACTACTGGATCATATTTTTTGATTTCCATTTTGTTAGGCATTTCTCTTTTGTTTTTTGTAGTAGTATAGAAATGTCCTGTTTTCGCAGAAGAAACTAATTTGATTTTTTCTCTCATGGTAATTTCCTTATAAAAATTTATTAAATTTTATGACCTCTAGCTCTAAGATCGCTAAGAACAGTTTCAATACCCTTCTTGTCGATGATTCTCATACCTTTAGAGCTAGCTCTTAGCTTTATGTATCTGTTTTCACTTTCTACCCAAAATCTATGTGTGTGAAGATTTGGTAAGAATCTTCTTTTTGTTTTGTTTTGCGCATGTGAAACACTATTTCCAGCAACAGGTCTTTTACCTGTAACTATACAAACCTTAGACATTTAGAAACCCTCCCTGGGCAAATTTTATTATTTTTATACAATACCTTAGCGATTTTATTATTTTTTGGTTTAAAAGTAAACCAGTAATATAAATAAGTTTTGTTGTTTTGTCCTAGATAATATGATTTGTAACTATAGAGTTGGTGTTCGTCCAGCATTTTGAGAGTTCTGAATATTGTTGTTATAGCTGAAGTTATTATCTCCTTCGAATAGTTCACTAGGGCTTGATTTATTATTGAGTACAGGAGGTGTTGGATCATTATCAACCTCGGTTGTAGAATCATTATAGTTATCATTTACTGAAGCAGAACTACTTTGTTGATTTTGTTTCATTGTACTAGAATCAGATTTTGCAAGGGTTGATTCGGATTTGAGGTTTGTTTCTTTAGGAAGATATAAATCGCCGGTCTGACCGCATGCGCTGAGTAATAAAATTGCCGCTATTATTGAAATTGCAACAAATTGTTTTTTCATAACTTAGATCATAAATTAAAGTATTGATAACTTAGAATTTAACAATAAATGTTTGATTTGGCAATTCAATTATGTATTTAAGCACTAAAATGCTAAAATTTTAACTAGTTTATTTGTTGTTAAATAATCTTATGAGGTTTGTTGATTTTAGTGGGGTCGGTAAGGCAACTGTTAAGGCACTGTCTAAATATAATTTACATAATCCAAATGATCTATTAACTTTTTTCCCAAAAGACTATAAAGATACCCGTGTTATAACACCTATTAATTGTCTTGTTGCCGGTAAGAAAAGTTTGATCGAAGGACGAGTTACTAATGTTACATATAAGAAAATTGGTAAAAAATTTTTGCGTTTTAATGTCAGCGATAATACAGGTTTTTGTAGTGTAATATTGTTTAAATTTTACACTAATCAGGTAATGATACTTGAGAAGTCTAAGTATGTACGCTGTTATGGTAAGGTTGAACTATCTTTGAATCCACAAATGGTTCATCCGGAATGGGCCGTTGTCAAAGACGGTGAATGTGCTTTAAAACAGGGATTTTCAGCCGTTTATCACCTTAAAAAGATTCCTGATAGATTGATTTCTAGGATGATTTTGAAAATATTGCAAGACAATAAGGTTAAAAATATTATCCCCGCACAGATGTTGCGTAGATTTAATTTAATCAGTTTTTATGATGCCTTGTATTATGTCCACGCTTTGACAAATTATGTTGATGAGAAACACTTAAACACAGCGAGATTTTCTATTAAATTTGAAGAGATGCTTGCTTATAAACTGGCTGAGCAAAATATTTGCAAAAACACCATAAAAGCGCAAGCGCCACAACTATATTTAACGAAAATACAGCAAAACGAATTTTATAAAAAGTTACCATATCAACTAACTAGTGCTCAGCAGAGAGCAATCAAAGAAATTCTTGATGATATTAAACAACCTAAATCGATGAATAGACTTTTACAAGGTGATGTCGGAGCTGGTAAGACTATTATTGCAACTATGGCAGCATATGCTGCAGTTAAATCTGGTTATCAGGTTGCTATAATGGCGCCTACTGAAATTTTAGCTGAGCAACATTATAGTTTTCTCTCTCAGTATCTAGCTAATTTTGATGTAAAAGTCGTCCCATTATTAGGTAAATTATCAGCAAAACAAACTTGCGAAAGTTTAGGGAAAATCAAGCATAAAAAAGATTGTGTGGTTGTTGGTACTCATGCGATTTTTCAAGAGCGAGTGGAATATTCCAACCTAGGTTTAGTAGTTGTAGATGAACAGCATAGATTTGGTGTTGAGCAGCGTTTAGCACTAATAAATAAGTCATCATCAGCTGCTAGAAATCTAACACCACATCAATTAATAATCTCAGCAACACCTATTCCGAGAACTTTAGCAATGACTTTATATGGTAATCTCAAACTATCTATTTTAGATGAGTTACCACCTAAGCGTAAACCAATAGTTACAACTGTGTTAAATAGAGCTAAAAAACAGAACTTAATCGAAAAGGTTAAACAAGCAGTATCACGCGGCGAGCAGGTATATTGGGTGTGTCCATTAGTTGAAGAGTCTGAGAGTATGGACTTTTTGCAAGATGTCAAAACCTTATATCAAGAATTACTTGAAGCTTTGGGTAAAGAAAATGTTGGTCTTATTTATGGTAGCATGAAATCTAAAGATAAAATCGAGGAAATGGCTGCATTTAAGGCTAAAAAATACGCAGTACTTGTAGCAACAACCGTTATAGAGGTTGGCGTTGATGTGCCAAATGCAACTATTATGATAATAGATAATGCTGAAAGGCTTGGTATATCACAACTTCACCAGCTTCGCGGGCGAGTTGGTAGAGGAACTAAAGAAAGCTATTGTATTCTGCTTTATAGTGATAGAATTAGCGAGGTTGGCAAAAAGAGATTGTCATTAGTAAGAGAATCTCAAGATGGTTTTTACTTAGCGGAAAAAGACCTAGAAATTCGTGGTGCTGGTGATGTCCTTGGTAAGGAACAGTCAGGAATATCAACCTTTAAAACTTTTGATATTAATGAGTATTATGATAATTATGATAAAGTTCTAGCACTTGCTAATTTGATAGAGAAAGATTATCCAGAGCTAGTTGGTAAACTAATTAAACGCTGGTTTGATAAAAGAGTAAATTATGTGGAAGTTTAAAAATGATTTTACTGAGTATAGTGTCGAACTTATAGCCTTGTTAGTTACTCTTGTAGTAGCTAAAATATTGTATAATTCTAGTTTTAGAAAAAAATAAACTCAATACAACTAAGGAGTTAATCATAAATGCGATAATAGTTACTTTTGTATTTTTGTATATTTGTAGTCTGATATATGTGTTTTTGCTAAATATTGTCTAGCTTTTGTTGTTAATTATTTCTTAAAATACTTAATATCAACGCTTTATTATCACTTTGATTAAGTTTTGCATAAATGTACCTATTAATAATATTCTTGATTGTCTTGCTAGCGGCATTGTGCTCATTTTATATGCTATATAAGTTGGCTTCAGGTCATGATCAATATCCACTACAAAAGCTCTCACAAAAGCTAGCTCTAGCTTTTACTGGGGTTATATCTTTTACAGTGGATACTATCGGTGTTGGCAGCTTTGCAATAAATATTACTATTGCAAAAACCTTAAAGTTGGTTAAAGATAACGAGCTTCCTGGTTTTGTTAATGGTGCCCAAGTTTATTCCAGGAACTATAGAGGCAGTGTTTTTTCTTGGTGCATTACATGTCGATTTTATAACCTTAGTGGTCTTAGTTATAGGTGCGACAATAGGTGGTTTTATTGGAGGAATCTTTGCATCAAAAATTCATACAGCAACAATTAGATTAGTAATAATTGTTGCGTTTATTTTGATGATTCTTTTATTAGTAGGTAAGCTCTTAGAGATTTTACCTATAGGTGGTTTCTTAGTTAAGTTAAATGGTTATAAACTTATATTAGGGTTTATTGGCATGTTTGTCGCTGGTTTTCTAGTTTGCTTTGGTGTTGGTTTATTTGCTCTAGTTCAAGCAATACTTTTTTTACTTGGAATGTCTCCTGTAGTAGCTTTTCCGATCATGACAGCTGCTGGGGCAATACAGCAGCCGGTGACAACTTTTGCTTTTTTGATCAATAACACTGTACCTATTCGAAAAGTTCTGATAGTTAATTGCTTTGGTGTGATTGTGGTTTTTATAGGCTTTAATATTGTGACGATGCTTTCTGTTAATCAGTTGCAATGGTTATTGATGATTGTTATTACATACAATGTAATAAGCTTAACTAGATCTTTTATCAAACCAGAATAGCCATAACTTTATTGGCTTATGCTGAAAGATAAACTAGCTTAAAAATTATACTATTACTGTTATAATAGGTAATGAGAATTAATTTTAAAAACAAGAGGATTTTAGTAAATGGTTTTTATC
This sequence comes from Ornithodoros moubata, assembly GCA_029532675.1. Lineage (NCBI taxonomy): Eukaryota > Metazoa > Arthropoda > Arachnida > Ixodida > Argasidae > Ornithodoros > Ornithodoros moubata. Next base: position 108,306 of record JARGYV010058042.1, on the reverse strand, counting down.
AAGACAGAAGACCTAATAAATAGTGTTGCAGAAGCATTACAATATATATCTTATTATCATCCAAAAGATTTTATTGATGCTATGTATGAAGCATACCAACGTGAAGAGTCAAAACCAGCAAAAGATGCTATGGCGCAAATTCTAATAAACTCAAGGATGTCAGCAATCGGTAAGCGTCCAATCTGTCAAGATACTGGGATGGTATGTGCTTTTGTCAAGGTTGGTATGAATGCTAAACTTGATAAAACTGATAGAACAATTACTGAACTTGTTAATGAAGGTGTGAGTCGAGGCTACAATGATCCATATAATCCCTTAAGAGCATCGATGGTTTTTCCTGCCCATGGAGCTAGAAAAAATACCAAAGATAATACTCCAGCAATCGTATATATTGATTTAGTCCATGGCGATAAAATTGAGGTTGATATTGCTGCAAAAGGTGGTGGTTCTGAATTTAAATCTAAATTTAAGGTACTAAATCCTAGTGATAGCATCATTGATTGGATTGAAGAAATATTTCCCACTATGGGTGCTGGTTGGTGTCCGCCTGGAATCATTGGAATTGGTATTGGTGGCACTGCAGAAAAGGCAATGCTTTTGGCTAAAGAATCTCTTAGTGAAGAGATTAACATCCAAGATATTATCAAAAATGGTCCACAAAACGAAACAGAGCAATTAAGACTAGATATTTATAATCGTGTTAATGCTCTTGGTATAGGAGCTCAAGGTCTAGGTGGTTTAACAATTGTTTTAGATGTTAAGATTAAAGAATATCCAACACATGCCGCATGTAAACCGGTTGCTTTGATTCCAAGCTGTGCGGCTACTCGTCATGTTCATTTTGTTTTAGATGGTTCTGGCGCTGTTGATTTACCAGCCCCTAAGATAGAAGACTGGCCAGTAATTAAACAAACACAAAATGATGATGTTAAGAGAATAAATCTTGATACAGTTACTAGAGAAGAAATTGAAGCATTAAGGTCAGGAGATAATGTTTTGATTAGCGGTAAGATCTTAACTGGTCGTGATGCTGCACATAAGCGTTTACAAGATATGTATAACGCTGGAGAGGAATTCCCTGTAGGCTTAAAAGATAGGTTTATCTACTATGTTGGTCCTGTAGATCCAGTTGGTGATGAGGTTGTTGGTCCAGCTGGTTCCAACTACTGCTACACGCATGGATAAATTCACTCCTTTTATGCTTGAGAAAGCTGGTATTATGGGGATGATAGGTAAGTCAGAGTGAGGGCAGGCAACTATTGACTCAATCAAGAAAAATAAAGCTATCTACTTCATGGGTGTAGGTGGTGCTGCTTATCTGATATCTAAGTCTATCAAAAAAGCTGAGGTTGTTGCTTTTGCGGATCTTGGTATGGAAGCAATTTATGAATTTGAAGTTGAGGTATGCCAGTAACAGTTGCTGTTGACTCTCTTGGAGTTTCCGCTCATAAGCAGGGTCCTAAACTTTGGAAAGCAAAAATCGCTGAGATAAATAAAGGTTAATAAGTTATGCAAGGGTTGGTATTTTTTATTATAAAAATATTTTTTTTGTTTTAGCATTATCTGTACTAGGCACGATAGTAACAATAATTATTAGCAAGGCTAAGCAAGATAAACAGTATCAAGATAATAGCCGCTAAAATGACTAACCAGCAAGGCTTATATACATTTCAAACAGAATTTTATATTACCTAGTTTTAGAAGGAAAAATTAGGTAGTATCTTTGCGCAGTGTGTTATTAAAAGTTATAAAGGTTGCTGGCAAATAAGGCAAATACAAGGTGCTGATTATGCAGTTAAATTCTGGCTTAAGTTTATTAAACAATTACTTGGTGATAATTATCAAATATCAAGTGTAAATAGTCATGAATAGGAAAGAGTAACAAGGCAAGAGTTTTGTATATACTAATGAAGTTATTATGAAAGATAAAATATTTGAATTTATAAAAAAAATCCAAGCAATAGCTCATACAGGAGTTGTTTATTCAAAGTGTCCATATGCTTTAGATAATTACCATGAACTTTTAGAGCTAAGCTCAAAAATGCTACATCAATATATTAAATCAGATGTCCAGCCTTATGATATCTATAGGGAGATGTATTATCCTACACCACAACCTGGCGTGCGTGTGGTTATCTTTAAAGATAATAAACTTATGATGGCTGAAGATGCTGATACTCCAAATGAATGGACCATTCCAGGTGGTTGGTGTGACATTGATCTTTCACCAGTTGAAACATGTGTCAAGGAAGTCAAAGAAGAAACCGGTTATGATATTAAGGTAGTCAAATTTTTAGCTTTAATGGATAGAAATAAATATACTCAAAGTGAGATATATAACGTTTATAGTCTGGTATTTTTAGCAGAAATTATTGGTGGTGAAAATAAGCCAAATTTTGAAGTTAAGAAAGTTGGTTTTTTTGAAATTGATAAGTTGCCAAAGTTATCACATAAGCTTACAAAAACAGAGCTTGATATTATTTTAGAGGCATATAAACAAGATACAATATATTTTGAATAGTAGAGAGGAGGTAAAATATGATAAAGTATTTGGAATAAATAATTGCACGAGTGTTAGAAACGTACTTAAATTCTTTGAAGAAAAGGGTAAAAAAGTTGAGTATGTTAATCTTAAAAAAGAAAAGCCAACCTGGCAAGAAATGCAGCAAATAAAACAAATTGGTGGTTTTGAAACTATTGATCTGTTTAATTCTAACGGCAAGCTTTTTGCTGAAATAGGCCTTAAAGAGAAATTAGATAGTTTATCAGAAGAAGAAGCATTTAAACTTCTAATCACAGATGCTTTATTATTCAAAAGACCGTTAGTTGTAGATGGTAACTACGCTAGAACTGGCTGGAATAAGAAAGAATACGAAGAAAAATGGAGTTAGAATAACCTAACCTTTGTTACTTTTTTACTATGTAGCATCAGATTTTGCTTTTTCAATCTTAGCATCTAGGCTAGCAGCTTTTGAAAGATTTTGTTGAGCTTCTGTATTTAATACATTTGCTTGGTCTTTCTCATATTGGGATTTAGAACTATCTGCTTTAGACTTCTTGTCAAGATTGCTTGCATCTGTAATAATGTTGTTAGCTTGTAATTGTTCATCTTTAGCTTTTTGGTTTAGTTATTACTGTTGTTGCTCAAGATCTTCTAAAGTACGCTCTTTTTTGTTTGGTCCGTACGATGTTAGCAATGTTATACATACAAATGATGTTAATAGTAGCATTGAAATTTTCCTTAGAGTTATTGTTAATTCTTCTATAGATAATTAAGAAATTATTGATAGAAAAGTTCTATCAGTTTCAATTATGCTAAATAATAATTTCGTTGTAAATATAAAGAAGACTAATGATTTGTCAGTGGCTATAATGATAGTTTACTAACTGCTGAGAATTTTTCGCCAATGGTATTAACTCAAATTGTTAAGAAATTTCAAAACTTACTCCACCACCAGATGTTGAGGTTGTCTCATTGTCTTGCTTATTGAATTTATAAGTATCATTGTTGATAAATTCTGTACCTTGAGATGTAACTTTTTTCTTGAGAATAAACATTATTTACTTGTCCAAGAATGCTTATATCCTCTTGACTTGAACTACAAGAAGAAATTAAACCAGTTACTAGAATTAAAAGTAATATTATAATCTATTTTTTTATGGTTATATTATCTGTTCTGTGCCTACGGTAGTTTAGCAGAGTATTATTTTAATTATGCTTAAGGAAAGTCTTCTAGTAAATTAAAAATAAAACTTTTTTAGAATAGATTAACAGCATGAAGAAACATAATAAATACAAAAAAAGTGTAATAATAGCCTGCTGTAAGGTTTAGTTCTTTTTTCTTACAGAAGATTGAAATCAAAAACCATACTATCATTCCAGAGACAATACCTGTAGATATTGATCATACTAAAGTCATAATAATAGTGAAAAACGCAGGTGTAGCTTGAACAAGGTCACTCCAATCAACATTTGTCACTTGCTGCATCATCATTATCCCTATTAGTACTAGTGCTGGAGAGATCACCTCTATTGGGATAGAACTTATTAATGGTGATAGAAATAAAAAAGCAGAAACATTAAACCAGCAAAGATGGCTGTGAGACCTGAGCGATACCTACTCCAGATTCAACAATCACAGTTGATGGATTTGAGCCTAATATCTCAGATACCGTTGCACTTGTAGCATCAGCAAGAAAAGTTTTTTTGAGTTCTTTATCATGATGTTTATGTTCTTTACCTATACTACTATATAGGCTTGATATACTACCAGTACCATCAAATAAGTTTAAGAAACAAAATGTAAAAATCGTTGATAAAATAATAAATTTTAACCATTAATAAAATCGATTTTGCCAATAAGAGAAAGATCAAGTAAGCTTATTATATGTGTGTAGGTAAAGATACTATTTTTTGCTGAGAAAAATATTCTAAAGGTAAGCAAAGCATATATCCAAGAATAATAACAATAATACATAAGGCACAGGAATTTTTTTGATAAATAAAATTATCGGTATAATTAAAATGTTATAAGCAGTAATGTATGTACATTTAAGCTATTAAAGGTTCATAAGCCCTCGTTAGATGTTATAAACCACTATTCGTAAAAAGCCAATATAGGCGATAAAAAGTCCAATACCAGGTCCTAAAGATTGTTTGATTGGCTTAGGTAGGCTAAGCATAATTTTAGTACAAATGTTTAGGATTACTAGTAAGCTAAATATTATTCCTGACCAGAAAGTTGCTGCTAAAACAGTTTGCCATGGTAAGTGGTATACTGAGACTGCAGTATATGCGAAGAAAATATTCATCACCATTCCAGGAGCAATTACAAAAGGATTACGAGTAAATAATCCCATCGTTATACTACCCAAAAGCGGAGATTAGAATCGTAATAGTAACTAGCGCATTACTAGGCATCCCTGTTGTTGCTAAGACTTTGGGATTAACGACGATGATGTAAGAGATTGCTAAAAATGAGGATAATCCAGATAAAAATTCTTTTTTTATCGATGTATTATGTGCTTTTATATCAAAAAATGACTCTATCTTATTTAACATGATATTGTAGCTAAATAACTAAAAGTTATGTTTTAGTGATTAGTAGTAAAAAGTCTATTTACTTTGATTATTTATTGTACTTTGCCACGCAAAGTTTTTTAGTGTTTGCGCTTATAACAGTAGTTAATAATGTCATTACAGCTTTGAAGATTATGGTTTTATCAATATCATAATACTGTTTATCCATAATAGTATATGAACCAGGTTGTACTTCAGTTACACTTTTTATATCGCAGTCGATTTCATATGTACCGGTTCCAGAACCTGATTTTATTAGATTAGATAGACCTATTTTTCTATTTGTGCTTTTAGCTGACCAGTGTTGTTTAAAAGTTGTTCTTTAGCACTAATGCGTTGTTGCATATCTTTGATGTGTTGTAATTGACCAGCATAGCATTGTATTCCCTTGATCTGTTAATAATTTTTCTCGTTTGCTACTATAGCAAGTTTAAAAGCGGTAGTAAAACTTATACCTGTACGGCTAATATCAGCATCAATATCAATAAGTATATTAATTTTTTGTTGTAGTTATTCTTCAAGCGTGTTTAGTTGTTCAACATTTGCTAATGAGTTTGTAACAACAATAGTTTCCGGAGATATTCGAAGAATTTTAACTAGTGCCTCACGCTTTTTGTTGGTAACAATTGGAGATACGATTAGTAAGTTTTTTATTCCTGCTTTTGCAAGTTCTAAGGCTTTGATAGGTTTAGTTATCGAAATTCCTATAATAGTCTAATTGTAATTTACAAATATCGGTACATTTGTGAGTTTTAGCATGAGGTCTTATTTGTTTACCTTTAGCTTGAGAGAATTCTTGTATAAGCTTAATATTTTGTCTATGAGTTTTGTTTTGTCTATAACTAGACATGGAGTATCAAGTCCAAACTTATGTTTACCTATTATACTGTTATCAATTTATTTATACTTCCTTTGACTTATTGTGATTAATTTTTATCAAATCTTTATAATACCTGCCAGGAATAGACTCAATTAATGATTTAAGCTCTAACTCAAATAAAATTGATGTTACATATTATATGGAAGTTTTGATTTGATAATGATTTTATCAACTGTAGTTAGTTCTTTATCTATGCTATTTAAAATTGTTTTCTCAGATTCACTTAGGGAGATGATTTTGTTATTTTGATTGTCAGTAGTTGATATTTGTGAAGTATTTGAGATTATATTTATTTCTTCAAGGATATTATTAATGTTACAAACAAGCTTAACTCTTTTTTTATAAGTTGATTGTAGCCTTGACTAGTAGTGCTAAAGATACTATCAGGTATGGTAAAAGCTTCTTTGTTTTGCTCTAAGGCAAGTTCAGCAGTTATCAAAGAACCACTCTTACTTGCAGCTTCTACTACAGCAATAGTGTTAAGATTGTTACCTATAGCATATTTATGAGCTAGAGTATCTATGCCATATGCTAGACCAGATATTATAGACAGCTGTGAACCTTTTAGTTCTACACAAAGTTTTGCTGTGACATTTTTGCCATAGTTAGAATGATTACTAGCACCAACTATGACTAATTGCTGACTATTAAGAAGATCGATATTACCGCTACAATGTAGTATCAAAGGAGGGTTGCTTATGTGTCTGAGGTTGTATTGATAACGACTATCTATATACGTAATTATTTGATTTTTGTTGCTAGAACCTAATCACTTAGAAACTTTATCTAAATATTCTAAGTATTTTCTTTGATTAAGGAAATCTCTATACTCTCTTGACGCAGAGACAAACTATTTTATGTATTTACTTGGCGAGGTAATAATTTTATTAAAGTCAAAGTTATTTTCTCTAGCTTTAACAAATCTTATATTACCAAAGTAAGGTGTAATAGAAAGCGCAGCTAAGCTTTTGGTAGTATTATTAATCATTACAAGATAGTTGTGGCCATTGAATTACTTGTAATTTCTTGTAATGAATTGACAATTAGAGCTATAGAGTAGTGTTGAGATTCTCTATAGACAAAACCATAGCCAATATATTTAGGTGGGACTGGAAAACCATCAGTTCTAGTTTCTGGCTCATATAAAATAATCTCTGCACCGACTTTTAAGCCATCAGCTGCACCTTTGTTCAATAGTATACTGTTATACGATGATGAGAATGTATTTGTGTTCGCTACATCTTCAAGTACATGAGCGGTTACCTTATTTTTCATTTTAAAAGTTTGTTCTTGTAGTTTTTGTGAAACAATATCATTGGGTATTACATAATCACCGACACTAGCTTCACGAGTAAGGTTAGATATTGTCATTGCTGTTATACCTTTGAAAGTGTAATCATATTTTGCTGTACCTAATCTATAAACTTTTTTATCATCATTAAATGCAGATATTGGTTTTGGTTCAGATATTATTATGAACTTACTGTTATCTTTGGCTGCTGTATATTGTTTATCGGCAAAAATTTTAAAGTTAATCCCGAGTATTGGACGTTTTTCTCTAGAATCATATATTCTTGAAACATTGTTTAATTGATCGTCATTAAGTAGGTAAACATTTGAGAAGAATTTTATATATTCAGCAGGTTTGACATGCTCTAAAAGGTTTTCAATATTGTCAATTTGCTCAATAATTCTACTTTTTAGAGTGATTTCAACTCTTTGGTTTATAGCTCTACTTGAAGTTGAATCATTTGGTGCTATAGGATCTTGATAGCCTAGAGCTTTGATAGTAATTCCATCACTAGAATCAAACCCTTTATTTACAAGATACTCTTCAACATTAGTAGCGCGATTTTTTGATAATCTAATATTGTAGTCGGTTAAAATTTTTTGATCTGTCAAAATTTTTGATTCAACTTTTCCAGCATAGCTTCTAATTGTAAATCTTGTTGTATCAGTTAATTTTAAGTAGGCAAAAAGCTTATTTAGAACTTCTTTAGCTTGGGAGTTTAAGGTATAACTATCAGCCTCAAATTTTATATTTGTTTCAATCAGATAGGGGCCTGTTTGCTCTTTTACACATATAAATGATTTACTTGACTGAAGTAGCTCAGTGGTACATGGTTCTAAGTTTGGAAATGTTAGCGAACCATTATTTTTATCTTTATCACCATCTAGTGTTTGGCAGGCTGAGAGTGTTGTAAGTAACGACACTATTAAGCATAGTTTTAGTAATTTTTTCATATCATGAAACTAAATATAATCATTTTATAATTTTAATTTTACTATAAACTTTTGAGTGTGAATAGTATTTGTCGTAGCTCTAATTTAATAATCTATTGAGATATAAAAAACTAGTATCAATACAAACAAAAGATGACTAAACCATCTAAATATGATATCTTGGAGTGTAAAAAGTATATAAGTAAATAGCATGAAAATCGCGCCAGATAGTTTTGTAAAAATGCACTTTAAATTTAGACTTAAAGATGGCTCTATTGCTGAAGATACCGAAAATTATAACAGACCTTTTGTATTCGAGATGGGGCAAGGCTATTTTACTGAGAAAGTAGAAAGTGAACTTGTTGGAACATTAATTGGTGAAACCAAACGAGTAGTTCTAATGCCAGAAGAAGCCTTTGGTGAGAAACATCCTGCAAGTATCTATTCGGTACCAAAATATAGGTTTCCTAAAGATATACATTTAGAGGAGGGGCTTATAGTTTCTTTTAGCCAAAAAGATGGCTCTAAGTTACCAGGATTGATTACAGAAATTAATGATCAAGATGTTACCGTGGATTTTAATCATCCACTATCAGGTCAGATAATCGTATTTGAAGCTAAGATTTTAGATGTGGCAGACAAAGAGGAGGATTTAGGTGAAGATATTACTAGCTAACCCAAGAGGATTTTGTGCTGGTGTAAGTCGTGCTGTCGAGACCGTAGAGAAAGTCTTAGAAGTTGAAAAATCGCCTATATATGTGCGTCATGAGGTTGTTCATAATAAGGTTGTTGTTGATTCTCTTAAGAATAAAGGTGTAATTTTTGTCAAAGAAGTCGATGAAGTGCCAGATGATGCTGTATGTATTTTTAGTGCTCATGGAGTTTCTTTAAAAGTTGAAGAAGCTGCAGCTAAGAAGAATTTAGTACTTTATGATGCAACATGTCCTTTAGTTACCAAAGTACATAGAGGAGTGCGTTTAGCAAGTAATAATGATGCTGAATGTATCTTGATTGGTCACAAAGGTCATCCAGAAGTTCAAGGTACTATGGGGCAGTATCATAGCAAAAAAGGTGCAATTTATCTTATAGAAAGTGAAGAAGATCTTGTTAAACTAAAAATAAAAGATCCAGATAACCTTTACTACGCGACTCAAACTACTTTGTCGGTAGATGAGACACAGGGAATTATACAAGCCTTAAAAGACAAATATCCAAATATTAAAGGACCTAAAAAAGAAGGTATTTGTTATGCAACGCAAAACCGTCAAACAGCTATAAAAGCAATGCTCAAACGTATTGATGTTTTAGTTGTGGTAGGCTCACAAAATAGTTCTAACTCTAATAGATTAAAAGAGTTGGCTACCTTAGAAGGCATAGACGCTTATCTTGTCGATAATCCTTTAGATGTTGATAAGTTGTGGTTTGATAATAAAAAAGTCTGTGGTGTCAGTGCTGGTGCTTCTGCGCCAGAATACCTTGTTCAGCAAATAATTAGCCAGATATCAAAATTTTGCTCGGCAGAAGTTGAGGTTGAGGAATTTGAGGGTATTCAAGAAGAAGTCTATTTTCCACTACCAAGACTTTTAAAACAAAAGGTTGGCACAGATAAGGTAGAATAATATGCAAAGATCAATCAGAGGAGCTACTACTGTAGATAAAGATACTAGACAAGATGTAATAAGTGCGACAAAAGAGCTTTTACAACAAATTATTCGATGTAATGATGTTAATATTAATGATATTGTAAATATTGTGTTTACTGCTACTACTGACATCAAATCAGAGTTTCCAACTGTTGCAGCGCGTGAGCTTGGTTTGGTTGATGTTCCTTTAATAGATTGCCAGCAGATGATGCGTGATGGAGTTTTAGAGTATTGTATTAGAGTTATGTTGACATATAATACTGAAAAAACTCAAACAGATATTAAACATATTTACTTGCGTGGAACAGAAGTGTTAAGACCTGATTTATTAAAGAAAATAGAAGGTTAAAAGATTATGTGGTTATTAGAAAATATAGATATGAAAAGATCAAAGTATATACTACCTAGTTTGTTTACTAGTGCTAGTTTACTATTTGCTTTCTTGGCAATTATAGCGGCTTTAAATGGTAATTTTGTCTCATCTGCGGTGTATATGCTTTTAGCAGGTTTTGCAGATGCCTTTGATGGTAGAGTAGCCAGATATACACATACTCAAACTGAATTTGGTGCTGCTTTAGATAGCTTAGCAGATGTGGTTTCATTTGGAGCTACTCCAGCTTTAGTTATGTATCTTTGGAGTTTGTATAACATCGGAGCCTTAGGTGCCACTATTTCGTTTTTATACTTACTTGCTGTAGCACTAAGATTAGCTAAGTTTGATACTATGCCTGCTAGCGATAATTCAGAGGAAAGTATAATTGAGCGTCGTTTATACTTTTATGGTATGCCATGCCCAGCTGGTGCTGTGACTATATCAGGATTAATCTGGATGGGGCAAAGAACATTTGTTGGCGATTATGTTTTTATAACAGTTATTTTAACTACATTTACAGCATTATATCTTGCTTTTATGATGATTAGTGACATTAAGTTTAGAAGTTTTAAAGATAGTGATGGTAAAGGTAATATCAGTAAGTTGTATGTGATTTGTTTTATTTTAATTATTCTTATGTTATTTACGATGCCTGATAAATTACTTTATTTGATTATGATAGGCTATGCTTTATCAGGTCCGATATCTCATTATAGATATAAAGCTAAGATTAAAAATAGTAATCTAAATGAAGAGTCATTAGTTGATGGCAAAAAAATAATAGACATTGAGAAGTAGTTATTGTATTTATTCTTTGATCGTAATAAAAGCATCATGGCTTGAATGATCTTGTTCAGCTATAATCCCAGCTGATAAACCTCCAGGTTGCTGCTAGGGCTTGGCTCATTTGATTCTTGGTCTTGTTGTGTTGGTGGTGGGGCTACATAACCAAATGAATTGTCTTGTGAGCTTGCGCATGATATTAAAGCTGTAGTAATTGTAGCTAAAGTTAATAAAGTCGTTTTTTTCATAACATACCTTATAAAGTTTTTGTGCCTTAATAATAACAGATTTATATTTAATTTAGATGCATTAAATGGTTTATAATTGATAGTAGTTTTCGTATAATTAACTGTGTTATGCTTATGAAAATAAATAATTGTAGTTTTTTGGGAATATTTTATGGATAATTCTATTTCTTTAATTGAGCTAATACTACATGCAAACTTTATGGTTCAACTTATTATGCTAGCTTTAGTTATAATGTCCGTATACTCATGGGCAATCATGCTTGAAGTTAATAATCGTGTTAAAAAGTATCGAAATGAACAGGTGCAATTTGATAAGCTATTTTGGGCTGGACATCATATCCAAAAGTTATATGATTATTATTTACAACATAAAGAAAATATTTTTGGTAAATCAATAATATTTTGTTCCGGTTTAAGAGAGTTTAATAACCTTAAAGATACTTGCATGTTAAGAGGTAATACTATCCTAGAGGGTATGGAAAGGACTGTTGGTATAGCAATATTACAAGAAGCAAAAGAGCTAGATAGAAAACTTCCAGCATTAGCAACAATAGGAGAAGTAGCACCTTATATCGGTCTAGTTGGAACTGTATGGGGTATTATGTCATCGTTTAATACGCTTGGTGGTGTTGAGCAAGCGACAATTTCGGTAGTTGCACCACATATTGCTGAAGCTTTGATAGCTACGGCATTAGGTCTTTTTGTTGCCATTCCTGCAGTTATTGGTCACAGTAAATTATCTAACCAAGTTGATGATATTTTATCAAGCTATGAGTCATTCCAAGATGATTTGTGTATTTTACTTCTAAAAGAAGCACACAGAGATGAAATCCAACATCAAAATCAAGAAAGCTTGTAATAAAGACTTTTGCTTATGAAAAAAAGAAATAAAAGATTTTTTAGAAAACAGCGACCTATGGTGCAAATCAATGTAGTACCTTACATTGATGTTATGTTGGTACTATTAGTAATTTTTATGATTACAACACCTATTTTAACTCAAGGTGTAAAGGTTGATCTACCTAAAGCACAATCAGAAAAGATACCTTCAAACGATAGCAAACCAATAGTCGTTACAGTAAATAAACAGGGTGAGTATTTTATCAATCAAGGAGTTAATGATCCTAAGACACCTTTAAGTTCAGGAGCATTAGCAAATGCAGTAGTGAGTTTGTCACAGCAAAATCCTGGGAAGCCTGTTTATGTGAGAGGTGATACTAGTGCAACTTATGGTGAAGTTGTAAAAGCTATGGTTCTTATTCAAAGGGTGGGTGTTGATAAAGTGGGGTTAGTCACAGAAGATGGCAAATCTTAATTATCATAAATTCTTACGGTTCTGTAACAAGCAAATAGATGAAAATCCATTTTTAGTTAAAGCTATATTAATCCATATTGCTTTGATGATTTTGTTGTATATTTTATCTTTTGTCAGTAAACTAAGATTTGAATCAACACAGGCATATTTGAGTACGCAAGTTTCAAATATGCCAAAGAAATTTGAGATTATCCAAGCCACCTCAATAAGTAGCAGTGAGTTAAATAAACAAATCTCTGCTTACGAAAATTATCAGCAAGAATTAAAACAAGCAAAAGAAGATATAAAGCAAGCTAAATTACAAGCTTTAAAGCGTCATCAGCAAGAGATGAAGGAAAAAGCTGGAGCTGAAAAAAGAGCAAAACTTGAAGCAGAACGCAAGGCAAAAGTAGAGGCAGGGCAAAAAGCTCAACAAGAGGTACAACGCAAAAAAGAACAAGAGCTTAAAGCAAAACAACAGGCTGAAGAAAAAGCTCGCCAAAAGAGATTAGCAAAAGCTAGAGCAGAAGCAGAAGCCGCTGCTAGGAAACAAATTGAACAAAATCAGGCGCAATCAGCTATTTCTAGCTATATTGCTGAGTATCAAGATCGAGTTGGTGCTAACTGGATTAAAGACTCTTGTAGAGGAATTTATGATTTACCTCACGCAATTATTAGAAATGGTAAATTTATTAAGCTTACAGGCACATCTGGTAATTATAGATGTGATCAATCATTAATTGATGCGATTAAGAACACCATACCGCCTGTGATTACGAGTAATGTGGCAAGAAAAACTATACAAACAGAAAATATAAACTTTATATTTAAACAAAGTTAAAGAGGAATAGTATGAGAAAAATCATTGTGAGCTTTTCGATATTTATTTTTTTTATCTCTAATCTCTATGCCGATCTTGTTGCAGAGGTAACTACTGGAGTAATTCAAAAGCCGTTAGTTACAGTTGTTAGTGATAATGTTGTCGATCAGTTTCCGCAGCAGGTAAATTCTGTAATAGTTGCAGACTTAAACCATAATGCTAAATTACAAGGTAATGATACAATTAAGTATGAAATTAATCAAAAGCAAGATATTCCTTGGAAGAGCCTAAAATCTGACTATGTTATTTTAACAAAATATACAAAGAACTCATATAATAATTATACTGTACAAGTACAAATACTTAAGAGAAATGACACAAGTTATTTCCAAGCAATTACTTATAAAAACATAAATATTGCTCTAATGAGAACATTAGCACATAAGATCTCTAACTATGTTTATTATAAGCTTACAGGTGAGCAGGGTTTCTTTTTAACTAAGTTAGCATATGTGAAGGTAAGTAGTCCTTATGCAAGATATGGTAGGTTATATGAGCTTATTATATCTGACTATGATGGTTACAATAAGCACGTTGTACTAAAACAAACTGATAATCCAATAGCAATGCCATCATGGTCAAATGATGGTCGATATATCGTTTACTCGAGTTATAGTGGTGGTAGTATGGGTGTCTATACTTTAGAAATAACAACTGGTAAAGTCACGCGTATGACTAATTACAAAGGTATAAATAGTGCACCATCGTTCTCACCAAATGGTAAAGAAATCGCTTTAGCGCTATCGAAAGGATATTCTGATCAAACTAATATCTACGTCTTGAATTTAGCTACAAAAATATTAAAGAGAATCACTATCAATGGTATAAACACAGCACCAAAATTCTCTCCAAATGGTCAAAGCATAGTGTTTACATCTGATAGAGATGGTCGACCAAATATTTATGTAGCCTCTGTAAACTCAAAATATCCACAATCATCAATATTAAGTACAAAAATATATCAGGCATACGAGCCAAACTATACTCCAGATGGCAAAAATATAGTATTTATGAACCAAAACTCACGCTCAAGTGGCACACAAATTGCTGATTTTAATTTAGCTAGTGGAAATATTATTACATTGACAACTGGCAAAGCAGATAGTTCACCGACAGTTTCGCCATATGGTGATATGATTACTTATATATCAACCAACACTAGAGGTTATAGCTCGTTAGATACGGTATCATTGGATGGTAATAATCATTTTAATATTGAAAGCGCTGATAATGGTAATATTTTAATACAATCACCAAGTTGGTCACCAAAAAACTTTTAAGGGATGGATATGCAAGCTGCTATTAAGATATGTTTGATTAGCTTTTTCACTTTGTTAATCACAGGTTGTGCATGGTATAAGGGACCTAGTTTAATGCCTAATGCAAATGCTAGCTTAGACGGTTCTTCTCTTAATGAAAGTAGTTGTCCAGGTTTTATTAGTACACTTAAATCAGCTGATAACTATGGTGCAAGTGATACAGGGTTTGCTGATGATGGTGGTAATTATGTTGTTTCAGGTTTTTATAATAGTTAAAAAATAATAGGAGTTAAAAATTATGAAAAAGAATATTATGAGCTTAGCAGTTATAGGTTCTACGCTTATGTTGGCAAGTTGCTCTAGCACTAAACTAGATTTAATCAAAGATAAATATGCTGGGGTAGATAGTTCACAAGCTCTAGAGATGTCTTCGCAGATTTATGGTTCTGATAAGATGAGCTCAGATCAAGTTGAGCAAATGAAAAAAGAGCTTATGAACATTAACTGTAGATCAGTATACTTTGGCTTTGATAGCTATAATATCACTGATGATGCTAAAGAGTGTCTTGATAAAACAGCAGATTATTTAATAGCTCATCCGGATCAGCCAATTAAGCTATCTGGTAATACTGACCCAAGAGGTAGTGAGAAATATAACTTTAATCTTGGTCAGAAACGTGCTGAAGCTATATATAACTACTTACTAGTTAAGAATGTTAATAAAGATCAAATCTGTGTAGTAAGCTATGGTAAGTTAAAACCAGCTGCAGAGCCAACTCAGTTCTATGATGAGTTCTGTAAAGATGGTGTCAATGACTCATGTATGTACAAAGCATCTGAAAAAGCTTTTTACTTAGATAGAAGAGTAGAGATTGATTTTGGTACTAAATGTGATGAAAGAGCAATTCATCAAATTAAACACTAATCTAAATCTAAACTTACAATTTTATCTTTTACTATTTTTTTATCTTAAATTGTTCTAAAATAGTCGCATAATTTTTTGTTTGAATTAAATACTATGGTTAAAATCCCTAAGATTGGTTTTGTCAGCCTTGGCTGCCCTAAAAACCTTGTTGACTCTGGGAGCGTATTATAACTAAGTTAAAAGCTGAGGGTTACAACCTAGTTGATAGTTATGATAACGCTGATATAGTTATTGTTAATACTTGTGGATTTCTAAACTCTGCTATTGATGAGTCATTAGAAGTTATTGGTGAAGCAGTTGCTGAGAATGGTAAAGTTTTGGTAATAGGTTGTTTAGGTAATAAGGCAGATTTAATTAAAGAAAAATATCCAGAAGTTTTAAGTATTACAGGCCCTCAAGATTATGAAAATCTAATCGAAACTGGTACATACTCATGCACCTATTTTTGCTAATGATTTTGTATCTTTAGCACTACTACAAGGTATTAAGCTAACTCCAAGACATTACTCATATCTGAAAATTTCAGAAGGTTGTAACAATACTTGTACTTTTTTTATCATTCCAGATATTCGTGGCAAACTCAAAAGCCGCACTATTGAAAATATCATGAAAGAAGCTGAAAAGCTAAAAAATGCTGGAGGTAAAGAACTGCTTGTGATATCTCAAGATACTTCTGTGTATGGTGTAGATATCAAATACAAATCAGGTATTTGGAATGAGAATATCAAAGCAACATTATTGATCTTGCAACAGCTTTAGGTGAGATCGATATGTGGACAAAGGCTACACTATGTTTATCCATATCCACGTTGATAAAATCGTACCACTTATGGCCCAACAAGGTAAAATCTTACCTTATCTTGATGTGCTATTACAGCATTCGTCACCAGAGATTATAAAGCGAATGAAGCGTCCAGAACATACGCAAAAAACACTTGATAGAATCAATAAATGGCGTGATATCTGCCCAGATATAACTATTCGTAGTGCATTTATCGTTGGATTCCCAGGTGAGACAGAAGCAGATTTTGAGCATTTATTGGGTTTTGCTGAAAAAGTACAGCTTGATAGAGTTGGATGCTTTAAATATTCAGAAGTTGAGGGTGCAAAGGCTAATCAGTTTGATAACCTAATCCTCGAAGAAGTCAAACAACAGCACCTAGATGAGTTTATGGGTTTACAAATTTAAATAAGTACAGATAAGTTACAAAGATTTGTTGGAACAGAACAGCAGGTAATAATAGATGCGATGAATAAAGATGAAAACTATGCTATAGGGTGGACTAAATATGATGCTCCTGAAGTTGATGGTCAAGTGATTATTGGTGATGTGCTAGAAAGAAATCTAAAAGTAGGTGAATTTGCAACTGTTGAGATTACAGAGTCAACTGAATATGATCTAATTGCTGATTAGTTTCTCTTCATTAAACTTTCTTAATATTCATATTGTAATATAAAAAATAGATAATCTTATTTGTATACCTGTATAGTAAACCATAATTCAGGGAGACTATTATGATTAATAATCTAGTAGCTATAGGTACTTCTGGCACTATAGGTAGTGCAATAACCAAAAGATTATTATAATTATATCCAAATGCTAACATATATGCTTTTTCACGTACTAAAGTTACAGATTGTATAAAGAATGTGGTTTATGAGCAAATTGATTATATAGATGAGGCGACAATCCAAAGAGTTGCAAACTTTGTTTATGATAAATCTGTGGCAGTTAATCTAGTTTTTGTAGCTACTGGATATTTACAATTACATACCCAAGATATAATGCCTGAGAAAGCCTTGAAAGAGCTATTTGCAGATAATTTTATAGAGGTTTTTAAAGCAAACATAATATTCCTAGCTTTGATGGCAAAGCACTTCATTCCAAAATTAGCAAAAGATAAAAACCTGGTACAGTAAAAAGTCATCTATCTGAGCCTTTTCAAGCTAGAGTTCCAAAAGGTAAACTTTTTACCCCCGAGTATTCAGTACAAAAGCTTATTGAAGAACTAGATGATAGTGGTAAATGTTTGCTTGAGATGGTGAGGAAATCACGCCGTAGGCAAAAAGTTTATTATAGTCGTCAACCCACACTAAAACTGTCATGCTGAATTTATTTCACTCACTGTGTGCTTGGATTTTATTGATATCCATCAAACAAGTTCAGGATGATAAATAGGCTTAGTTATATAACTTTTATAATGGATTAACTATAGAGGTTTTATGAGTGATAAAAATATAACAACTAGTGAAATTATAGAAGTGGCTTGGTGTGATCATCATTTGATGGAATTAAAAAATTAACTGGATTTTATGAAGCAGAAGTTATAAAATTATATGTAATAATTTTAAATCAAGTAGTTTATACTAAGCTCTGTCGAAAAAGGGTCACAGGGAGAACCGCAAAGCATCAAAAAAGTTAAATCATATAAATGCAGATAATTTGGTTTAAGCGTGATTTACGCACAGATGACAATTTAGCCTTAACACGAGCAGCTGAAAAAGGTGATGTCTTATTATTATACATAATAGAGCCTGAGCTTTGGTAACAGCCTGATATGAGCGATCGGCAGTATTTATTTTTATCAGAGTGTCTTAGAAGAGCTAAATATAGAGCTTACAAAATTAGATCAACTTTTAGTTATAATAGTTAGTGATGCTATAGATGTTTTTAGAGAGCTTATTGTAAAGTATCATGTTGAAAATGTTTGGTCACATCAAGAGACTTGGAATAATTGGACATATCAGCGTGATATTAAACTTAAGAAGCTTTTTAGGCAAAAAAATATCTCATGGTATCAACCATATCAAAATGGTGTAGTGCAGTGTTTAGCTGATAGAGATTATGGCATAAGCGCATGAGTGAGAGCATTATTAAAGCTCCAACTGAGCTTAAATTTATCTGTGAAAACCCAACAACATTGCCTACAGCTGAAAGTCTTGGTTTGGAGTACGATGGTTGCTATAAAAGACAAAAAGGTGGTCGTATTCGTGCACTTAGAATTTTAGATGGTTTTTTATATTAAAGAGGTTGTGGCTATAGCAAAGAGATGTCTTCACCTGGTATAGCTCTTAGAAGTTGCTCAAGATTATCACCATATTATAGCTTTTGGGGCTATTTCAGTAAAAGAGGTATATCAGCTCGCCAACCAGCATAAAAAAGAAATCAAAGAAAGTAGTATTAAAATAAAACACAATGGCTAAGTGCAATGTGTTCATTTTTGTCACCATTGTGTTGGTACTGTCATTTTATTCAAAAATTAGAAGATCATCCAAGTATAGAATTTAAGAATTTACATTTAGCTTATGATGAAGCTATGCACTGAGTATTTTAATCAAAAATATTTTAGCTTAGAAGAATGTTAATACTGGCTATCCAATGATAGATACTTGTATGCGAGCTTTGATAGCAACAGGTTGGTTAAATTTTCGTATGCGCGCGATGCTTATGAGTTTTGCAAGTTATCATCTGTGGTTAGATTGGCATAAGACATCATTATATTTGGCAAGGCTATTTACTGGTTATTATCCAGGAATTCATTATTCACAAGTACAAATGCAATCTGGTACTACAGGTATCAATAGTATTCGTATTTACAATCCTATCAAGCATGGTATCAACCAAGATCCTAATGATGAGTTTATCAGAAGATGGGTTCCAGAACTCAATGATGTAAGTGATGAAAATATCCATGCGCTATGGTTAGAGAAACAAAATGCTACTAACTATCTCGATCCTATTGTTGGTGAGAAACAGGTAAATTTGCTGCAGATAATATCTATAAAGTTAGAAGTTGTACAGGGAGAGTTATTCTAGTGCGTACTTTACGATTAATACTGAGAGATCAGCTTTAACAGAGTATTTCTAGTTTGAGAGATTGTGATAAAGCAAATAATATTGTAATGATATGCGAGGTGATGAAAGAAGTTAGCTATGTTAAATACCATAACAAAAAATTTGTATACATTTTCTCAGCAATGTGCCAGTTTATTCTTGAGCTACACAAGGCTCGTCATAGAGAGTCTGTTATACAAAGTAGATGAGCCAAAGAACACAGACTCTTTTTATTCAGAAGTACAGATAGTTGTTGAAAAGCTTGGTATACAAAAGATTATTGTAACTGAGCCAGGTGAATATCGTGTGTTACAAGATATACAAAGTTGGCAACAAGATTTTTGTGTAAACATTGAAATACGTACAGATGATAGGTTTCTAGCTACGATAGATGAGTTTTCTAGATGGGCAAAAGACTATAAGCAGTTGCGTATGGAGTATTTTACCGTTATATGCATAATAAATACAAAATTTTACTTGACAATAGAAGTAAACCAGAGGGAGGGCAGTGGAATTATGATAGTCAAAATTGTAAATCTGCTGGTTCTGATATCAAGATTTATACTACATATAAAAACACATCAGATGATATAACCAAACGAGTAATTAATTTAGTCGAGAAAACTTTTGCTCATAATTTCGGTGATATTTAACCTTTAAATTATGTTGTAACAAGAGAGCAAGCATTAGAGGCATTAGATTTATTTATCAAAGAAAGACTTAGTAACTTTGGAGACTATCAAGATGCAATGCTAGGGGCAAGTGTGGATGTACCATTCGAATCTTTTGCTATATACTTAATGTGGTTTACTACTACCATTAGAGTGTATTAAAGCTGTTGAAAGCGCATATTATAAAGGTTTAGCTCCTTTAAATGTAGTTAGGATTTATCCGTCAAATTCTTGGCTGGCGTGAGTTTGTTCGAGGAGTTTATTGGCTGAAGATGCCATATTATCAAGCTATGAATTATCTTGAAGCAAAGAGTAAATTGCCGAGTTTTTATTGGGATGCCCATACTAAAATGAACTGTCTGCAACAATGTATCAAAGAAACTAAGCAAAACGCTTATGCACATTATATCCAAAGATTAATGGTATTAGGTAATTTTGCACTATTTTTGTTTGATAGTGGTGTCTGGATGATATTGCATAATGATAATAAGGTTGTAAAACTATCTAGAAGTGCTAGATATAGTATTTTAGTTTTTGTGGTGTTTTAAGTATCCTAGCAAGCTCAACTACATTTGCGACCATGTTTTTTATAAAAATTAGTATGGATATAAAAAAGCTGTAGCTATAACTAGTGTCTATTGCTTATAAACTCATCAATTGTAGCATTTGTTTACCTATGGAGTTAATATCGATGTATTATCAACATTTGGTTATTTAAATATTCCGTTACTGCTATCATCGAGTATATTTGCTTTAGCTGGTAGTCTTCTAGAAGTCAACTACTCAGGGATAATCTCACTGAAGCTGTTAAAGAGTTTATTTATAACTTTGATGTTTGTTTCTGGTGGAGTAATAATTATCTAAAAAGTTGAAAATATGGGCTTTTACTGTATACTTAATATTTCTTTGGAGAGGTGTCCGAGTGGTTGAAGGAGCACGCCTGGA
This sequence comes from Ornithodoros moubata, assembly GCA_029532675.1. Lineage (NCBI taxonomy): Eukaryota > Metazoa > Arthropoda > Arachnida > Ixodida > Argasidae > Ornithodoros > Ornithodoros moubata. Next base: position 87,267 of record JARGYV010058042.1, on the reverse strand, counting down.
AAGCGTGTATAGCTTAACGGCTATCGAGAGTTCGAATCTCTTCCTCTCCGCCATTTTTATTATATTTCGTCTAGTGTATTTTACTAATAAATCTAAAAGGCTATAAAATAATATGATAATCCCTGTAATAGTTTTAATTTGTTTGGAGCAGGGTTTATTCAGCACTTGTTATGAATGATACTTTGGCTATTATTGGTACACCTATGCTTTTATTAGTTACGAGAAAATATGCTCTATTAATCCCAAAACTTTTATTGACATTAGCATTTGCTGTGAGAATAGGTAGTGTGATGAGTCCTATGGATAATCCGCAAAATTTCCTTATTGCGACATAAGCTAATCTGGATAATTCATTTATAACTTTTTTCATTATTGTATATTCCAACACTGATAAACTTATTTGCAATATTCCTGCTGATAAAAATTTTCTACAAAAAACAACTTAATAAATAACTATCAGCTTAATCACGTGTACGAATCAATAAAAAATCCGCACTTAGCATTATTAGCTAAAGTATCCTTGAAGCTTAATATTTATTAAAATTATTTTGGCATTTCTACATCTTCAAATACAAATTAAATTAGTTTATATCACTGTTATTGCAGCCTTACCGATTTTACTTTTTAGTAAAAGCAGAGTTAGGTTAATAATTAAAGTAGATTGGTATAGTTTAATTTTCTTTGCGGCAATGTTTGTATTAATATCAAGTGTGTGGCAAAGTGGTTTTTCCAATTAGCTATAAATCACCTTGATATAAACCTTGTTTCTATTCCTGTCATATTAGTGGTAAGTGTTGTGCTTAGTCAGTTAATTTCAAGTGTGCCATTAATAGCTATTTACCACTACTTAGTCATTTAGGTACAACTGACAAAGATATTATGGTATTAGCAGCAGCTAGTCTATAGCTGGTAATTTATTGATACTTGTTAATAATCTGTAGTTTCTTTTGAATATGTCTATTGTTATATAAAGTATCAGTGAGTTGATTTAATATATTTTTATTAGTATCTGATATGTTTGACAACATATGTAAAGCTAAATTTTTTTCAAATATTCTCTCTAAAAAATAATTTGAATTATAAAAATTTTCATCTATTAGAGAAGTATTATTTTTTTAGAAGTTAGAGAAGATGGAGGATTTAAAAATAAATGTTTCAAATGGCTTATTTTTTTAAAAAAGAACTAAAGTCTAAAGCTCTATTACTTGTGCCTATTAATCCATACAAAAAATTATTGTTAGAAAAGAATTAAAATTTCTTTTATTAATTAACAAATTTATGATTATAAAAATATTGCCATAGTAAGTTATCTTAAATATTTATAAATTTGTAACTTTATGTATCAGTATTTTCTAATTTTTATTTTAAATTGTAGGATTGCTTAGAACAAGTAAGCAAGAAATATATAACTTTAAAACTACTTCATAAATAGTTGTTTATGTCCAACTGTAGTTTTTTGTTCAAAGGTTAATAATATTTTCATATGGTTTAAACGCTAATAAAAAAAGCTGACTTAGGTAATTACGGTGTGCTAGAGTAGATTTTAATTAATTATTTGCTTTTCTTATTTTTTGAAAAAAATTATTTAAGATACTGTACTAATACAATAAGAAAAATTACCAAACCAATCCAGTGATTAGTAGAAAAAGCATTTATACAATTAGTGATACCTAATTTTTTGTATAAAAAATAATTTCTAATGAAAAATAAACTGCAAACAACAACACTTAGGTAAAAAAATATATTAAAATTACAATAAATACTAAGAATTATTAGAAGAATCAAAGATAAGAAATTAAATAAGAAGATATATTTAAATACTTTATCATCGAATAAAATAGCAGATGACTTTATACCTATCTCTAGGTCAAATTCTCTATCTGCTAGTGCATAAATAGTATCATAAGCTATAGTCCAACAAATTGTTGATAGATAAAATATCCAGGCTTGTAGGGGTATTTTACTTTGTATAGCTGAGAATGACATGAAAATACCAAAATTAAAAGCTAAGCCGAGTACTAACTGTGGTAGCGCAAAGAATCTCTTACAAAAAGGATAAAGAATAGCCAAAAACAAAGCCACAAAAGATAATAAGATTGTAAAGATATTAAAAAAAAGCACACAAATAAAAGCAACTAATGTGAGAATTAGACAAAGGTAAGTAGCATTTTTAATACTTAGTTGCCCACTTGTTAGAGATCGAGTATTGGTGCGAGCTACATGTTTGTCAAAATCTATATCTGCTATATCATTAATAATACAACCTACAGTACGCATCACTAAAACGCCAATAGTGAAAATAACTAGATACTTAATATCTGGTATCCCACGGCTTGCTAAGACTAGTGCTGTAAGTGTTGGCCATAAAATCAATAATATCGGAATAGGGTGATGTAGCCGCATCAGCATAAAATATGCTTTTAGTTGTTGTTTATTCATAATTAGTATTGCTCCGGTAAAACTAGAAAATATTCTGTAATCAAAAATTTAAGTTTTGGGTTATCTTTATATTCAAATATAGAACTGCGTGAGAATATTTTCTCAGTTATATTTCTACCAGTTTCATTATAAAAATCTTCAGCTGTTAGTTCACGAATTATAAATTCATATCTAGCAAATTTAGCTTTATCAAAGAGCAAATTATCACCAATAGGTTTAGTACCAAGGTTATCTAACTCTTTAATAAAATATTTATAAGTATTATCAGGAATAATTGTCCTAGCAAAAACTAAGCTTTGATTAATACTTGAAAGAGTAATTTGTCTTACTAGCGCGCTTTGAATTGCTAAGATAGATTGCTCGAAAGCATTTACATTAATAAATTGTTGTGAAATTTTATCTAGTTTAATCTCACCATAGAATTTAGATAAGCTTGTAACTAGGTTTTTAGCATCATTAAGCCAAGATCTTTGCTGTTTGGTTAAATTATCTTTGTTAATAATATTCATATATTAGAAATATCTTAAAGTTAAGGTTTCTTATTTTAATTTCGATTTGTATAATTATACACTTACAAGGCTATGAAATTAATTAAAAGGATTCTAAAATGCGTCCAAGTGGTAGAAATAATGATCAACTACGCAATCTAAAAGTTACACATAATTTGACAAAGTATGCGGAGGGCTCAGTCCTTATTGAGTTTGGTGATACTAAAGTTATCTGTACAGCGTCTGCAGTAGCAGGTGTACCAAAATTTAAAAAAGATAGTGGAGAAGGTTGGTTAACAGCAGAATATGGGATGTTGCCGCGCTCAACTCATACTCGTATGGATAGAGAAGTAGCGCGTGGTAAGCAATCTGGAAGGACTCAAGAAATTCAGCGCCTAATAGGTAGAGCATTGCGTGCTAGTGTTGATCTTAAAGCTATAAGGGAAAATACTATTAAGGTTGATTGTGATGTGATCCAAGCTGATGGTGGTACGCGTACTGCATCGATAACTGGAGCATCACTAGCTATAGCAGATGCTATAAAATATATGAAAGAAAATGGTATGCTAAAGGAATATGCAAATCCGCTATTATCACAAGTTGCGGCAGTATCTGTGGGTATTTACAATAATGAGCTGGTACTTGATCTTGATTATGATGAAGATTCAAACGCAGAAACTGATATGAATGTGGTGATGAATTCAAATGGTGGCATAATTGAGATTCAAGGTACGGCAGAAGGCAAAGATTTCTCTGAAGAAGAGTTTGCAAAAATGCTTGGACTTGCTAAAAAAGGTATAAAGGAGATTTTTACAACAGTATTTTAATCTATAAAAGTTGCAATCCTAAAACATTTAATCTACTAATTGAAAAATTAGAGAGTATTTATAAAGGAATTAATTTTTACAAGTAGCTCAAAATCTTTTGATTTTAATTCAAATAAAAAATCTTGTAATGGTTCACTCTTAGCGAACAGTAGTCGCTGCTCTATTTGTTTGATTTGTTCTTCAAGAGTTTGTCTTTGTTGATAAAGCTCGCGAAGTTCTTTATTAGTATTTTTTAAAAAGTTTTGGATATTATCTTCTTTTTTTGCTTGTATCTTAGTCTTAAGATTAACACTAAGACTAGATACTCTAGTTGTAGATGGTTTTTTTCTATCGCCTAATGAGAGTTTTTTACGTGGTTGTTGTTCTGACATTTATTTACTTCTTTCGTAGTTGGTTAATGTTTGTTGTTTGGCATTATATAGTTTTGAGTAAAAATTCTTAGCTATTATAGTATATTTAAACTAGAAATTATAGCCTTAAACAATCTTTCCTGGAGTGATTTTTAGAGAATTTAGATCAATAAGAGTTCCATAACTATCATCTTATCCTGTTTCTTTTTATTGGTAGTTTTGAAGACTCTGTATTTTCAACATTACTTAGATCTATACCTATTTTTTGTAACTCTTGTGAGAAGTTATTGTGTGTATAGATTAGTTGATCACCTAGATAGACTTCAAAGTTACTCAAATTATCACCAGTTCTTGGATAGTAGTCAAAGTTAAGTGACATATCTTTGAAGTTATATGATACTAAATCATGTGATAATTCAACAATTTCATTTCTATCACCATCTAACTCTGCAACATTATCACGGCGATCAGATATTCTATCGAAGTTATTCTAAAGTTCAATCTCTTCATCACCACCAGAGATTGTCCAATCACCAAGGAACGAGTGATCTTTATCAATCCTCCCCAATCATTATTAGCTAGGGGGTTATTATTCAAATTAAAATTTTCCTCAGCACTAATCATATTGTTATCTTTTAGGATTCTAAAGAAAACTTGAGCATAATATACACTGGTTAGGTATGCTTGGCTCTGGATAAACCATCACCATAGACAATACAGCGCCAGCGTCAAATCAGGGGCTACTGCTTCTGGGCTTATCATAATTTCAACATTCCCTTTAATGATATTAGCTCCTGATTCACCTATATTTTTGGTAATTGCACCATAATCATTAATCATAGAATAACTAAAGTCTAGGTAAAAATCCTTACCATTTTTTTTAGATTATACACCTGACTAGCATGTGAAGTAAAGATACTTGGTTGGCTATATGTTATAGTTGCATAGTTTGAGTAGGTAGAAGTTGCAAATACCACTAAAATACTAACTATAGTCAAAACTATTACAAACTCAGAAATTGTTACTCCTTTAATTTCCTGTAAAAACTTTGAATATTTTCTAACAATATCTAAACCTGTTTTTTTACATATTTAATTATAGCGTATTTCTCTACTAATGGCAGGCTACTAGGTATTGAGAGGTTTTTTTATTGATGATAAACTATACTGGATTATCTAAGTTTAACACTAATTGAAGCGAGTCTTTTATCAATAGATGGATGAGTAGAAAACAAATAAGACATATCACCACTGCTAACTCCGGCACTAAGAGGATCAAAAATATATGATGCACGACGTAGATTCTCATTTTTATTATTTTTATAGCTGTATTGAACTTCTACAGATTTACTATCGTTTGCGATCTTTATCAACGCATTTGCCATTGGCATATTGGTACGCATCAGTTCAACAGCACCAGCATCAGCCATGTATTCTCGGGTACGACTTAAGAACAGCATCATAAATATGGTAAAGATCTGTAACACATACCTTAAAATCATAATTATTGTAAAAAATGCAGCTGCATTATTATTACGATTGTTATTATTGTTATTACTACTACCTGAGAAAAGCGCTGAGTAAAATAAGAAATCCATAATAATAAGCATCATATTAGATAAAACTATAGTAAATAGATTTAGCTTGATATCTTGGTTTCTAATATGGGTTAGCTCATGTGCCATAACTGCCTGTAATTCATCACGATTAAGCGCGTTTGCAAGTTTTGTAGTGATAGCTACCATTGCTGATTTCTCTGAGTATCCTGATGCAAAAGCATTCATATAATTAGCATTTATGAGAAACACTTTCGGCATATATCGCATTCCAGCAGCTACTTTCATCTCTTCAACGACATTATAGACACACCTCACGAGAGGATCTTGATTATCAGCATTGATTTCTTGATACTCTGTACCTGAGAGCATTATTTTGTCATACAGACTAAATGTAACAAATACCCAAACTACTGCTACAGCAGAGATTATCATAGTAGTGTAAGGAGGTATTTGAAATGTTGCCAATGTCCAAAATACTTTTGATATAGGTAACTCAATACCATATCTACTGTAATAAGCATTTGCAAATTCACTATAGCGCCATATTGTATCAACAAAGATTCCTAGCAAGAAAAATACTACAAAGAATGTTGCGATTACAAAATAAGTGCGATAAGTATTCTTACGTACAATTTCTCGCCAATTTACAGAGCCATATTCTAAATTATCAGCAGCTGACATTTTTTATAGTTCCACTCTTGAATCTTCTAGTTGTTGTTTTTTCTCTTCAGAAATATTCCAGTAAATAAAGTCTTCATTAAGCTTTTTAAATATACTAACTACAATCCCAGCAAAAAAAGACTTTTTATGTGCGTTATATCTTTCTATTGAGTCATTAAGTGCTTGTTTAGCGAAAGCAAGTTTGTTCTCAGTAGAAGTAATTTCTTCTTGTAACTGAATTACGTTTTGGTTAGATTTTAGTTCTGGGTAGTTTTCAAACTGTACATTTATACCTTTAGCAAGATTAGAAATCTTATTTTCGGCATTTATTCTTTCTTGGATATCACCATTTTCTTTGGCAAGATTAGCTTGGTTTCTTAGCGCTACTACTTGCTTTAAGGTTGTTTGCTCATAATCCATATATTTTTTGACCACATTAACTAACGAGTCAAATACCTTAGCACGTCGATCTAGTTGAACATCTATTTGTTTTTCAGAGTTCTTAACAGTCTCAATTTCTGTAATTAGCTTATTGTATGTCATAACAACATACACAGCCATTATAGCTATTACTATGGTTAGAATTATTCCTATAGACATTTTATCTCCTTAGGTTTATATTTAATTGTATGTCTATTAAAATGGGGCTAAATACTAAAATTTTCAAGCTTTATATTGCAGCTATTTAATATCTTCTGCTATAAAATTACAGAATGCTTGTGTTAGAGCAGTATGATATTTTTATGTAGTAATTTGTAGAAATTTCTTGTTAGATCAAGATCTTTGGTCTTAAGAATACTATATTTGTTTGCATCTAAAACTTGGGTTGTAATCACCACAGATATACAGGCTAATCAGTCACTATAGGCGATATATTGTTTTATCGCTTCTGAGCTGTGTCAAGTTGTTGCTTTTTTTATACTAGAAACTTTATCTGCTAAAGCATTAAAAAATATCTCAAATGCGCCAGATCCTTGTTCTTTTGCAACCCATTCATATTCTAGCAAATCTTTTATGTTTAGATTTTTTTCTAGATAATGGATGATTAGCACGACAAACTATTTTTAAGTTATCTTTTGCCCATAAAGTTGTAGCTATTATCTGACTATTAAACTCAATCTCAACAAAACCAACATTACAGCTTAGTGATTCAACTCTATTGATAATCTCTTTAATATTACCAGAGATAATCTCAAAATCAGTATCTAGATGAAGTTTTCTAAACATAGCATATTTAGGTAAAATATAGTTAGCTATTGTTGTACTTGCACCAATAACTATTTTCCCAGATATCTGGGTGTTGTTAACGCTAAATGTTTCAAATTCGTCTACCTCATCTAAAACTTAATAGCTTTAGCTAAGACTTTTACCATTGCACTTAGTTTCATACGCTTACCAACACGGCCAAATAGTGTTTATTAAGCATGTTTTCAAGTTGTGACAGTGACATACTTGCCGCTGCCTGAGAAATGAAACATTTTTCTACAAGCACTAATCGATTCTGATTTTGCAGTATTGACAAAGATTTGAAGTTATTTTAGAGTGAGATGCATTTTTATATTTTAGTAAAGCTTATGCTATATGATTCTATTATAAGATTTTCTTATATTCAATTGCTAATATTTATTTCAGCACTTATTAAATGCTTGGTTATAATACTCTTTAAGTAAAATATTGATAAGTTGTATGAAAATCTCATAAAACATAAATGGACTGTAGTTGGTGCAGGCCTGCTGGCATCTCTGTTGTTGGACAGCTTTTAGATAATGGCAGAAAAGCTAAAGATATACTTTGGTTAGATCCAAATTTCAGTGTTGGTGATTTTGACATTAAGTGGGGCGAGGTCAGCAGTAACACAACTGTAGAATTATTTCTTAAATTTCTTAATGGAACACAAGCTTTTGAATATGCAAAAGAACCAGAAATTTGCTATTGATAATTTATGCTAAACAAGAATTTACGTAATTTAAAGATGTTAGCTAACCAGTATAGTGGATTACAAATAACCTAATGCAAAAGATTGATTATAGTTTTGACACTATCAGTGATATGAAAATAGCTCAAGGCGTTTGGAATCTATATGGTACGAGGGAGATTTATATGGCTGAGAAAGTTGTCCTAGCTACAGATTCTTTAGCAAAATCTTTAAATATCCATAATTTTGAGATTACCAAAGAAATACCTCTTTCCAAGGCTTTAGTATCTTCTAAACTAAAAAATGAGCTTCTCAAAGATGATAATGTTATAGTTTTTGGTTCATCTCATTCAGCAATGATAATTATTAGAAACTTACTTGAACTTGGAATTGAGGATGTCGCAAATTTCTATCGTCAGCCTTTAAGATATACCATGAATATGGGGATTGGATCTTTTATGATAATTCTGGTTTAAAGTGTAAGACAGCTAAATGGGTTAGAGAGAATATTTCTCAAAATCTTGATAGCCGAGTTAAAAGATACCTATCAAGAGATGAAGAGATAAATAAACATCTACACAAGTATAGCAAGTTATCTATGTAGTAGGTTTTGAGCAACTAATGCCTAGTGTTGAGGATATTGATGTGAGAATATATGATCCTACTACTGGGATTATCGCCATGGGGCTTTTTGGCGCAAGTATAGCTTTTCCACGTAGGGTTACTGATTCTAATGGTAATGTTGAGCTAAATGTTGGCTTATTTAAATTTATGAAATATATTAGACATTTTTTACCATTATGGAAGTATGATATCTAACTTATCTTAGTAATCTCTGCGAGTTTATTATTACAATTAGGGTAGTATCCATATCAGCAGCTATCACCATCCATAAAGTAGCTAAATCAAGCATAGCTAAAGATATAAAAATAGCTTTTATGGCTATAGCAAAGCTTAATATTTTGTTTTATTATCATTAATGTTTTCTTTGAATGTTTGATAAGCCAAGCAAGCTTTGAGATGTCATCTGTCATCAAAGCAATAGCTTTAAGTGTAGCTGGTATTTCTATAAATTCACCACCTTTTATCAAAATACCATTTATAGCAGGTTTTGCTAATCTTGAAACTATCGAAATCGGTGTTGATATTACCAATGCGCAAGGGTAAACTATGACAAGTATAACTAATACTTGATATATCCATTTAAGCCAAGCTTGCCCTAGCGATAAAGGTGGTAAGATGGCTATTAGTAAAGCTAACACTATCATTGTAGCTGTATAAATTCGTGCAAACTTATCGACCCATTTTTCAGCTTTAGAGCATTTTGCTTGTGCATGTTCAATAGCTTGGATTATTTTTGCAACTGATGAATTATAGCAGTTTTTGTTGTTCTTATTTTAATTAGTAGAGCTACCGTTTATACTTCCTTGAAAAACCTTATCATTGATTATTTTCTCCACTAGAATTGGTTCACCAGTGATAGGTGCTTGCTTGATATAACCACTACCTTTGATAATAACTCCATCTAAAGCAATCCTTTGGTCTGGCTTTATCAGAACCCTTTTATTTAAATTTATTTCTGCTATAGGTTTTTCTTCAAATTGTTTATTGTGGCAGCAGTAAACTAAAGCTTTATCTGGAGTTAGTTCATAAGTTTGGTGATTGCTGAATGAGCATTATTAACACTCCATGACTCAAGTAAAAGTGAAAAGGCAAATGAAAAGCTCACTACAGCAGCCTCAAAGAGCTGACCAATAATTATTGCACCAACTTATAGCAATTAGCATGAATAGGTTCATATTGGCCATAAATCTCTTAAATGAGACTAAAGCTTTAGGTACAATAAACCAGCTACCAAATACTATAGCTAGTAAATAAGATATTTGTGATATGAAAGGAGTTAGCTGCGTAGAGCTAAGCAACAAAAGCATCTATAAAACCATTAGCTAAACCATGATAAATATAACCAAAAACAATAAAGATACCACTAATTAACGTTTTAATTAATCTTGAATATTTATTGTAAAAATTAGTATCGTGATTTTTTGAAATATATTCATCTTATGTGTTTTTGATCAGACTGAATAGTCTCGTCATCTGCAAGGATATCTAAAAGCCAGTTTAATTGTTGGTTGTAGGCAGAATTAAAATAGAAATAGTGAAATCTACCTTGTTTACGTTTGTAAATAAAACCATCACGCCTAAGTATATCTAGATGTTTTGATAGAGTTGAGTTAGCAAGTTTAAAAATATGTGCTAAATGACAAAGGCATAACTGATGTTCATAAACAACCACTAGAATTCTAATCCTAGTTTAATCTCCCAAAGCTTTTTGCAAGTCGACAATATTGACTAATTTCTTTTTTTGTAAATGGTGTTAAAATCTCTCAAATTTAATATTAGTGATAGCTTTGTATGTTTAAAAAAATGTTATTGTGGTAATTTTTGTTTTATCTATAAACTTGAGTTATGGCTATCAAAAATATGCAAATAAGACTTATATAGATAATGTTGTAAAAATATTTGGTTTAGCAAGTGATAGCAATTTGAAAATATTAGATATAAAAGGTTATCAGCAATCTACCAGATTACACTTGTGGACTATCTGCTGTTATGAGTCTACTTAACTATTATGGGGCTATTAAAGACTTACAAATGAATCATCAAACTGAGTTAAGATAGCCAAATAAATGGGCATTAATGATGATTATGGTACTACGCAACAAATTGCTAGGTGGCTTGATAAACATAGTTTTGAAGTAAAACACGCTACAGGTGGTGATATTAAGTTAATTTTATCAAAGTATAGATAAAGGGATACCTGTACTAGCAGATTGGATTGATTGGGGGCGGGCATTGGACTTTGGTATATAGTTACCAAAAACTAGGTAAGACTGATGATGATAAGGATATGCTATTTATGATTGATCCAGCAGCACATTTTAATAATGTTAAGAGTGTTTATGGTCTAAGTGCTATTAATCCAGATCGATTCCAGTATATGTGGCAAGACTCTAAAGGAGTAAAAGGCATATATATCATCGCATACCCTAAAATGTCTAGCTTTGTTGCTGGTGAATAACTCCTAAATTTTTTGAAATATCTTGCAATTTATTCAGATTTTACAATCATTCTTAGACTCACAATTTAGTATCTATATATATTTTTTCAGCATTGTTACAAGTATTATTTATTGTACAATCAAAACCATTTTTCAATAAATAGATTTTACCGTTAGAATCTCGATAAATTTGGAAATTATTATAGCTGTCATTTTGTTGTCAATTATTACTATTTTCTTTTTTTATCATTGTTACTGTTATTTTTATTAGCTTCATGTTTAACTAAGACTAATGATGATATGAGGTAACATAATTATAGCTAAAAGTATTTTTGTAAATTTACACATATCAAACTTTTACTTTATTAAATTGTTTAACATCAAAATCATTTATATAAATGTTTTTATTTGTAAAAATAAACAAAACCCCATATTTGGCAATAATTTTCTCTATTTTCAACAGTATGTAATTGGTTTAATACTCTTGCACCTAATGTATATAAATACTGTTAATCTATATCATTAATTATAGGAATGATATAGACCTGATGTTAGTTTTTATGATTAATGGAACTGAATCTGGAATGCTATTTAATATTCCAATAATTTTTAGTTTTTGCCTATTTCTCTCTGTTTCAATATAGTAAAGCATATTTGATTTGAAGATTAATACATATTAGTATTTAAATTAGAATCTAGATCAAGACTTACAATATAAGTGTTTTCTTTTAATTTAAAGAGCTAGAGTTTATTTTGCTTTTTTTTACAGTATATATGCTTGGTTTCCTACTCTTGATGCTATTATCTTTATAGTTGATTGAGTATATGCTGAGAGATTCTTTTGTATTAAACAAAAAACTTTCTCTTTTCCCCTTATATAGGATTATTAGTTAAGGATTAATATCTTTAGCAGAATTATACTAAGATACTTGTTAAATATCTTTAAAAGAACGGTTGACTTTTAATATTGTTGCTCAAATCTATAATAGCTTGTGAACTATTGTTTACTAAGTTTGTGAGAGATGTTTTTAAAACAACTATTTTTTTGTCGTATACAGCTATTAGCAATATCCAGTGACCATTTTCTGAATTCCAGCCAAGTTTTAAGGTATATTCTTTATCTAATTTCATAGAAGAAATATTCACTATTTCAGTATTTTCTCCAAATGAAATCCTAAATGATTTATCAACATAGCCTATACATACTCTTTGAGAGTCAGTTATTCTGTCAGTAATTACTTAGATGATAGCTTTTTTGTATAGAGTCCATTCTACCTGTACTAATGTAGGGAACATTTATCGGTATAAGATTATCTTGGTAATAAGCTATCATGAAATGCTTAGGTAGTTTGGTTTAGTACTAAATTACTAGTTTGTTTGACAGTATCTTTATACAGAACTTTGTGAGATATATATAGTGGCTCTGCATGATAGAGCTCGATGTTTGTGTTATTTAAGTAAAAAGATAGAGATTTTTTTATAATTGTGTTTATAGATTTATAATCACGAAATATTTTTTCACCTAAATGATTGAGACCTATTTGAAGTTCTGTTTCAGAACTTAATTGAGATTTACGATCAATAACTAACTGGTTGATTCGATCAATATTGTCTTTTGAAATAAGTTTTTTATAGATGTTAAATTTTTTGTAACGTATGAGATAGCTGATGCAATAACTAAAACAGCAAAACCGAATACTAGTGTTAATGGCAGGGCAGAGCCTTTTACCTTAGGTTTTAATCTCACAGTTCATCCCTTATTTCAGTAAAACAATCTTACTAAAACCTTTGTCATTATATAGTAAAAGAGAACTTCAGTGCATATGTACCCAGTGTGCCAACATCTGTATCACCAGAAATATTATGCCAAATAATTTGGTTATTTTCTATTGTTGTATAGCTAACTTTTAGATTTTCAATTCCACTAACCAGTTCATAATTTTGTCCCATCGAAGAACTATGTTTTATATACAAAAATAATGAATAAATAGTGTTAACGTAATTGTCTACTCTACCGCTACCTCCTATATAAAATAAAAATATTTCAAATTTGCAGACATAATCATCAACGATATATTGACCAGTAGCAGGCTGAGATAATGTTATATCATTCGACTTATCGACATTTGAAACTTTGATTAAATCAATTTGACCACTATTACATAATGCTAAGTAGTCAGCAGCATTAATACCATTAGTAGAGTCAAGATAAAGAGTTGAGTTTGCTAAATTAGTCGATGATGTTTCAGCTTTTATCACAATATAATCAGTATTATTTTGATAACAGGTGACAAAACAGCTAGTACCTAAGTCAATCTTTAGATAGTTTGAAATATTTGGAGATATATTGCCAATCCTTATATTATATGAATCTGTAAGAAATTTATGTTCAGATAAATCATCTCCAGTATTTATTGATATATGTTTGAGTATTTGTATCATATGCACACGATAATCCAGAGTTTACAATACATATCATAGATAGCTTGTTTAATAGTCATCTCTTTAATATAAGTATTTACTCTTTGAGCCGAATCGCTAAAAAAGTTTTAACATTTAAAAAATTGCAATTGCAATAGAAGATGCTATAAGACTTATAGTATTGTTACAAGAAGCTCAACAACACTTAGACCACGGCTATATTTATTGGTGGTATAAAGTAATATTTTGTCTATCATTGTGGTGTATTTAATTTTGTTGGAAAGTAATTTTATCACTAGTGGTTTTTATTTAAAATTGGTGTTAGTCTTGATTAGTTGTGGTCTCTTTTGAAATAGATATATCAAAATCAGTATTGCTTGCTTCAAATCTAATTAAATCTGGGTTTCCATCAACATTACTTTGAAAAAAGCCATACTTCCAGAGGAAGTTGTATCAAACTCCCAAGTATTAAATATTCCTCGATTCTCTGATCTAAAACATCTATAAGTTCAACTTTTTGGTATGCAAGAGTGTTATTAAATAATAGAGGAGAAAATTAAAAGTGAAAAAGCAGTTAATAATAAATAAAATTATAGAGATAGATATGATTGCTTCAATCAGAGATATTCCTTGTAGACACTTATGTTTCTTTATTTGCATACTGAGTTTTGGCTTATAAATTTGAGTCAAATAGTAACATATTTTCTAAGTATATTAGAAAAAATTATGAAGATAAAATTATACCGGTTCTGGAAAAGATTGAGCAGTGAAGCTATTTATCTGATTTAATTTATAACCGTACGATACTGAAATAATGCTAAAAATTGTCATTGCTACTAATATAATTTTTTTTCATTTTGATCTTCTTAACAATGTTTAATAATAATCGCTATAAGTATTGTTTCATTTAAGTTAGCTGAAGTTAAATATATTAATTTTATTTATACGATAAGAAAAAGTTATAAAATAGAAGTGTTTACACTTTAGCAACTATAGAATATATTAGAAGTAAAAGAGTTGACGAATTTAATATATGCAAAATAGTATACTTGTTTTAGGAGCAGGGGCTTGGGGTACAGCATTAGCATTACAGCTTGCTTATAGAGGACATAATGTAAGAATTAACTCATGGAAAGCTGAGCATAACGAGCAAATGCTAAAGGATAATAATAATCATAAATATCTACCAAGTATAGAGAAATTTCCTGCTAGGTTAAAAGCTATTCAAGATTGGCAAGCTAGTATTAGTAAATTTGATAATATATTAATTGCGACTCCAAGCTCTGGTTTTAAGGACACTATTTTAGAGTTAAAAGAGTACATCTTACCACAGCAATATATTATTAGTGCGACAAAAGGTTTTTGCCATGATAGTTGTGCGTTATTAAGTGAAATAGCTGAATATATATTACCAAATACAAAGTTTGCTTTATTAACAGGACCAAGCTTTGCTAAAGAGTTGGCTAATCAGCTCCCAACAGCTGTATTAGTAGCCTCAAAAGATATTAATTATGCGTGCTATGTTCAAGAGCTTTTTAGTAATGAGAATTTTAGATGCTACACAACTACTGATATCATCGGTGCTCAAGTTGGTAGCGCTGTCAAAAATGTCTTAGCAATTACAGCTGGGATTGCTGCAGGTATGAAATTTGGTGTTAATGCTCATGCTGCACTAATTACTCGTGGTCTTGTTGAAATAAAAAAATTAGGACTTAAATTAGGCGCAAACTCAGAAACTTTTATTGGGCTTAGTTGTTTAGGAGATTTATTGTTGACATGTTCGGACAATCAGTCGCGTAATCGTAGGTTTGGACTTTATTTAGGTCAGGGTATGACTATACAGCAAGCGTTAAAAGAGGTAAATAATGTTGTTGAGGGTTATTTTACTGCAAAAGCAGTTTATAACCTTGCTAAAAAACACAATGTTGAGATGCCTTTAGTATTTGCTACTTACAGAGTTTTGTATCAAGCTGCTTATCCTAGAGATATCGTCAAAGAGCTTATGACTCGCCAGCTAAAAAATGAAAATTAATTAACCACCTATACTTGTTTTGGTACATAATTTTTAAGGTTGTTTTGTTGTATTTTGACTTTGGTATTAAAAGCATAATCACCGGCCTTTACAAGCGGTTGAACTAAAGTAGAGTTTTGCCATAATGAATTATCTTTGATAGTATCAAAAGAGTTTAGTGTTGAGCAAACTATAGCAAATATGAAACTAAAGCGCACTAGAGCAATAAAAAAAGCAAATAAGGTATTTGAGAGACTTTCTTTTTCCTTATTATTGCGCAGAAACATTTTCATAGTACCAAAAATTATAAAGTAAGCACACAATAGAACCAAAATAAATGATACTAAATAAGCTGTGCCTGGATCTTCAATTATTGAGCTGGTATATACTTGCTGGATTTTTTGCGCTAAAATTCCAGCCATAATAACAGTAAACACTATAAGTATTAATAATACAATATTTTTAAATAGTCCCTTAATAGCAGCAAATAGGCTTAATATTAAGATGACTATTATTAACAAAATATCTAAAAAATTAAGACTTGCTAAAAATTCCATTTTGTTACCCTGTGATTATATCTTTTATTTGGTTTAAATTGGTTATACCAATAATTTCAATATCTTCAGTTTTAAATGATTTTAAAACATTTGCCTGTGGCACAATAATTTTCTTGAAACCATGCTTTTTGGCTTCATTTATTCTCTCAACACTATACAGGATAGGGCGAATCTCACCAGATAGACCAACTTCTCCCATTATAAGCATGTCATGAGGAATTTCTATTTCTTTGATACTAGAGTATATAATTAATATTAGTGCTAAGTCGATACTAGTTTCATTAATCTTTATACCACCAACTACATTTAGAAAGACATCTTGATCATATAAATCAATATGCATATAGCGTTGTATAATAGCTAATACCATCGCTAAGCGATTACTATCGATACCGACACATAACCTACGTGGTGGTTGATTGATATTTTTATCCACTACAAGTGACTGTGTAGTTCAACTAACAATGGTCTAGTTCCTTCCCACACCGAAACTATCACACTGCCAATCAGATTAGTGCGACCATTATTTAGAAATATTGCAGATGGGTTTTTTACCTCTTTCATACCTTTGTCAGTCATTGCAAACACACCAATCTCATTGACAGCACCGAATCTGTTTTTAAGTGCACGCATCATCCTATATCTACCATTATCCTGCGACTCTATAAATATCAACGCATCGACAATATGCTCTAGCACTCTAGGTCCTGCAACTTCACCTGATTTTGTTACATGACCTACTAAAAATACAGCTATCTCATATTGTTTGGCAATTTGTGTGATATAAGCACTTGATTCTCTTACTTGAGAAACACCACCAACTATTGACTGAATCTCTGGATTATATATTGTTTGGATTGAATCTATTACTACAATTTCTGGTTTATACTCTACCATATATCTAGCTATTTGTTCGATATTAGTTTCACACATTACCAGTAGGTTATCTTTGGCAAGATTTAGTCTCTCAGCGCGAAGTGCTATCTGCTCGAGAGACTCTTCACCACTGATATATAGAACTTTTTTTTGCAAAGATAAAAAAGACATTATTTGCAGTAGTATCGAAGACTTGCCTATACCAGGATCACCACCAACCAAGGTTACTGAACCTTTGACAATCCCACCACCTAACACTTTATCAAATTCACCAATATGTGTAGATACTCGAGAATGTTTTTTACCTTTAATAGCTGATAATGAAGTTGCTTTAGAAATACTCCCAGCAAATCCAGCACGAGAGTTTGGTGTTTTTTTAGGATCTGATTTAAGCTTTTCTATAAAAGTATTCCATTGGTTACAATTATGGCATTGACCTTGCCAGCGTGGAGATGTGACGCCACATTCTTGACATATGAAGACTGTTTTTTGTTTAGTCATAATTTATTTACTTTGGTTTATATCCTAATAAATACTTTGAAAGTACTCTTTCGGTTTCTGGAGCATTAGGGCCGATAAATTGTACAATATGACGGTACTTGTCATTATTTTGTTCAATTGATAAAGTAATACTTTGAGGAAATACCGAGATAACTCTTGCTTCACATCCTACTTGTTCTTTAAGCTCAGTTAAAGTTATAGATATTCTGATAATATCATGTAAATAGAGTGTTTTTGAGCTATCAACTTCCATACCTCCATTTTTGATTAACTTAACATAATGGTTATAGAGCTGTTCACGCTGATCAAAAGAGTACTCAAGCTCAAGTTTTATCTCTTCTTCACTATAGTCAACACTGATATTACCTTCAACAATATCACTAGCTTCGTAATCAACAGAATGGTCATATGGCGATGATTTTTGTTTAGTTTTATCATCCTCACTAATCAAAGTTGGATCTATATTTAATCCTTCACTCTGATCAAGATCAATTTCAATTACGTTGATATTATTCTTGAGATTGTCTATCATCTGTGTCATTATCTATGTGGTAATGTGTGATAAGGAGCATCTTCTAGATCATTCTCAAAATCATCTTTAGCTAGGATGTCATTGTTTAAATCATTCAAGCGTTGTTGAGATTTTTGGGTTTTCTCAGCTAGCATCCCTCCACGAAGATTTCTTTTGTTTGAACTTTGAGGTTTTTGACTCTGTGGAGTTGCTTTTTTTAGCAGATCTAATCTACTCATCTAATACTCCTTTTTGATTGTGATCGTAATATTCTATGGCTAAGATATATAATACTTGAAAGTAAGATAAGTATAAATATTGATAAGTGTTTATTATGTGATATCCAAACGTTGATATTACTATTATCAACAAATTTTAGAATAGTATTACCAAATAGATAGCCTAATGAAATATATATTGTTGACCAGATAAGACTGCTAAGACTGTCTAGACAGATAAACTTAATTTTACTTACTTTACTAAGTCCAACCACAAGTAGAGTTATAGTGCGTAATCCATATAAAAATCTAATACTGAGAATTACTAAAGATTCGTATTTATCTAAAATTTTTAGTGATTTTTGGGCTTTATAGTGCCATGATGCTTTTTTCTCAAAAACTTTCCTCCCCATGAATTTAGAGAATATAAATAAACCGTTATCATGTAAAATCGCAGCAAAGGTTGCAGCTATAACCGCTAGAGTATAGCTAAATAATGCTGCTGCAGTTGCGATGCCTACCATAATCAAGAATATTTCACCTTCGATAAATACCCCTAACATGATAGCTAGATATCCCCAGTCAATTAGTAAGGTCGAAAATTCATTTTCACTCATACTTAATCCCTATAAGATCGCGTAATTAGTAATTCATTTACTAAAACTAATGCCAGCATTGCTTCAGCTATTGGCACGCCTCTAATACCAACGCAGGGGTCATGTCTACCTTTAGCGATAATATTGATATCATTACCTTGTATATCAATACTTTTGCCTGGTTGTAGAATACTTGATGTTGGTTTAAATGCTAATTTAGCGATTATATCTTGGCCTGTTGATATACCACCTAATATCCCACCGGCATGATTTGACAAGAAACCTTGCTCTTGAGTAATTTCATCACGATGTTGGCTACCTTTTTGTGCAACACAGTTAAAGCCATCACCAATGCTAACTGCTTTGACAGCATTTATACTCATCATCGCATAAGCAATACTTGCATCAAGTCGATCAAAAACTGGCCTACCTAACCCTGCTTCTAAACCAGTTGCTACTACAGTGACTCCAGCACCAATAGAATCACCTTGTTTGCGAATGCCATTAATTAAATTTTCACAAGCTGTAACAGCATTTTTGTCTGCAATAAAAAAAGGATTCTGATTTATAAAATCCTTATCAATAAAATCTATTTTAAGACTGCCTATTTGTGAGCAAAACCCGTAGATTTCGATGCCATGATGCTTAAGTATTTTTTTGGCAATTGCACCAGCTGCAACACGCATTGCTGTTTCTCTTGCCGATGATCTACCACCGCCACGATAGTCACGAATACCATATTTTTTGAAGTAGGTATAATCAGCATGCCCAGGGCGAAATTTATCCTTGATTTCACTATAGTCTTTTGATTTTGGGTCTTGATTTTTTATTATTAAACCGATAGGTGTGCCGATAGTTTTACCTTCAAAGACACCAGATATTATCTTAACCTCATCAGGCTCCTTACGCTGAGTGGTGAATTTTGAATGACCTGGTTTGCGTCTATCTAGCTCTATTTGAATATCTGCCTCGCAAAGAGGTATATTACTAGGACAGCCATCAATAATAGCTGCAAGTGAGTAGCCATGGCTCTCGCCACAAGTGATTATGGTGAAAATTTTACCAAAAGTATTTCCTGACATTATTGATAATAATTAAGTAGTTTGCTTCTTTATAGTAACATACTAAGCAATTTTTTGCTATCTGCTGTTGATTTTGTTACAAATAATTAATTTTATATTAAATAATAAAACCTTATTAATGCACAAACATATAACTGTTAAGACTAAGAGATATCTATTTTACCTATAGTAAAATTTTTGAATTACTAAGACTGTTATAATAGGAGACATTATAAGTGCATTTATCTTGAAGATTAAATCCCATGAAAGTAAAAAGCTACTCGTTATGTAAAAACATGTTCCAATGAATGCAATTAATATAAATCCTAAACTAAAACCGTCGAATCTTTTTTGTTTATAGTTTTTAAAGATTTGCGGAACCCAGTAGAGGGTATTAACTACAAAACCAATATAGTCAGCGAACTGATAAACTATATGATAGTTTGAGCCCATTGCTAGCATAGCTATAGCAAATAAGATATAAAACTGATATTTAATACTTCAGGCATTTTTTTGTAAAAGATAGATATTTGTAACTGCTGTATACAAACTCCAAGTAAGTAGATAATAGCAACGACAGCATATTGCCAATCATAGCCAAAGCCGATAGTTTCAACAATATTAGATAAAACTGTAATAAAAATACCGAACTGTGTCAAAATACTAATATTTGACAAGGCTTGTTTATTTTTGAAGTTATGTATAATTTGTGGAACAAACTGAACAGAGTAAAGCACAAAAGAAACATTAAGTACTATTTGTCCAAAAAGTTGAGTATTAATAGTTTAGCTCCAGCTTTGATAAGTTAATTTAATGATACCATGTATTAGTTTTTTGACAACTATTGTCAATTTTTGGCTGAATTTTTCTCACCGAATAAGTATAGATACTCGCCATAGCCATCTTTTTTCATATTTTCTTTAGGGATAAATTTAAGAGCTGTAGAATTCATACAGTATCTCTTACCAGTAGGTTGAGGTCCATCATCGAAAACATGACCTAAATATGAATTGGCGTATCTTGAGAGAACTTTTGTTCGAGTCATAAACCAGCTATTATCAGTTTTTGTTTTTATAAATGAATTATCAATAGGTTTAGTAAAGCTTGGCCAACCTGTTCCAGCATCATATTTATCAGTAGAACTAAAAAGTGGTTCTCCAGAAACAACATCGACATAGATACCTTGTCTATAGTTATCCCAATATTTATTATTGAATGCTCTTTCAGTTCCGCCTTTTTGGGTTACATAACATTGGAGTCTAGTTAGTTTATCTAATGCTTGTGTTTTATCAAAATTTTGCCAGTTTTGATTATCGGCTAATCCGATAGTCGGAATAAATAAAGCTATGAGTATAAGTTTTTTCATAAGATTATAATCTTCAAAACTGAATTATTAATATTTTAGCATGATAGGTTTGATTTACAGATAATAGTTAGCGCTTAATTGCGTTTTAAGTATAGATAATATTTTTAAATATTTGTATGATTAAATTGTATATGAACTAAATTTTTGGAGGTGTAAAATGACTAATTTTTATAAGTTATGTGGTCTAAATATGCTTACATTTATCTTAGCAGACTGTACAATTTTGTCAGCAAATAAATCTTATAATGGCGCTCATGATGGTAAGCTAATTGTACATATGAGAGATGTCAATACTAATAAAGAAGTTGGTACAATTACAATATCACCATATATTCATGATGATAAGCAAGAGGGAATGTTGATTACACCACATTTATATAATTTACCTGCTAGTACTACTCATGGTATGCATATTCATATCAATCCTAGTTGTAAAAATAATGGCATGGCAGCAGGTGGGCATTGGGATCCAGATAATACTCAAAAACACCTTGGCCCATATAATGATAATGGTCATAAGGGAGATTTACCTGTATTAGTTGTCAATACAGATGGTACAGCAACTGAGCCTGTCGTAGCACCAAGATTAGATTCTCTAGAGGAACTAGTTGGTCATAGCTTTATGATTCATATAGGAGGAGATAATTACTCCGATAAGCCACAATCTTTAGGTGGTGGTGGTGCTAGAACGTGGTGTGGAGTTATAGCAGACTAAACTATGAATTATTAGCACGCTTAGGTTTTTTCTTATTGATACTCTTTATAGTATCATTGTGGGAGCTACTTGCGCCAGTGCGTAAGCTAAAAATTTCTAAGCTAACTCGTTTGGTTAATAACTTACTTCTTGTTATTTTAAATAAGCTGTTATAGAGATTGTTATTTCCTACGGCTGCTGTTGGTGTGGCATTACTTTGTCGACACTATAATCTTGGCTTACTAAATATTATAGCTATACCAATGTAGTTAAAAGTGGTGATAGCTTTTTTAGCTTTGAATTTTATAATATACTTTCAGCGTGTATTATCTCACTACTTACCATTGTTATGGCGATTTCATAAGGTGCATCATCTTGATTTGGACTATGATATGATTACTGGATTGTGCTTTCACCATGTAGAAATATTATTATCAATGTTGATAAAATTTGATGCTATTTGTTTTATTCGAGCACCAGCATTAGCAGTGATCATTTTTAAGATTATCCTAAATGGTACTTCTTATATTTAATAATGTTAATATTAGCTTGTCGTCTTGGTTTGATAGAGTTTTAAGACTAATGATAGTTACTCCTGATACGCATAGAGTTCATCATTCAACTATTCCAAAATAGACAAATTCTAATTTTGGTTTTAATTTGATATGGTGGGATAAGCTTATGAGAACTTATCTGGCACAGCCTAAGAAAAGTCATATTCAGATGGATACCGGCTTAATTGAGTATACAAACTCTAAACAGACGCAGAACTTTATCAATATACTTAAAATACCTTTTTCAAGGAAATAGAACCCTCAACTAACTTAGCGTTTTTCTTTTTAGATATGAAAAAATATATACAACAAGGTATAATCATTGCGGGAGCACCAAAATAGAAAGCACCTTTTAGCTCATCATTAAACAATGTTAATACTAAGCATAAAACTTGTATCCATATACCGAATAATGAAATATAAGGAAATAGAGGTGTTTTAAATAGCATCTTGCTAGTAGCATTTTGTTGTATAAGCTGTTTTCTGAAGTTATATTGCGACCAGCATATACAAATCCAACAAATTGTTGCCGTAAATCCTGACATTGCTAGTAGGTTAGTAAAAGCAGCAGAAGCCGATAATTTAAAAGAAAGTATCAAGAATGTCCATACAGCTAGTATACTTATATAAACTGCATAGTGTGGTATAGATGCTGAATTTAGCTTTCTAAATATGCTCGGAGCCATTCTTGCTCTAGACAAGCTATATAATGAGCGAACAGCTGCATAAAAACCACTGTTAGCACAAGAAAACGCAGCTACAAGAACCACAAATGCAAATACTGCGGCAAATTTATCTAAATGATAATATTGCAGTGCTGTGGCAAACACAGAATCACTTAAGTTCATCTGTTGCCATGGAAAGATTGTCTCGAGTAGAAAAACTGGTATTACATACAGGCCAACTATTCTTATTGCGACATACTTGGCGATTCTTGGCATTTGTTTATCAGCGTTATCAGATTCACTTACGGCTAATCCGATAATTTCTGAACCTTGGAAATTTACTAGTAGTATCACCATAGTTGTTATTAATATAAGTTTGCCTTTAGGGAAAAAACTACCTTCTCCAACTATATAAGTGCCTTCTAGTGCGCTACCGGTATTATTTTGGATGATGTCAAAAAATATCAGTATCGCAACTATACTAAATAAGCCAAGTGCTATAATTTTTACTAGTGCCATCCAAAACTCAATCTCGCCAAAAAATTTCACTTTAGTAAGATTTATGATAGTTATAAATAAACCAAACAAAGTAGCCCACATATATGTAGGTACTGCAGGTAAAAATGTATGCATGATTATTCCGCCAGCAATACATTCTGAAGGGATATAAATTATCCAGTTAAGCCAATACGACCAGCCCATGCCACATGCTATATATGGTGATACATATTTAGCAGTATAGTAAATAAATGATCCAGAATTTGGGGAATTGGCTGTTAGCTCGGCTAAGCACAAAGTCACCGCATATACTATAATACCAGCTAGAATATAAGCTAAAATAGCAGCTGGTCCAACTTCCGCTAAGACATAACCTGTACCTAAAAAGAAACAAGAGCCAATGATACCGCCTAAAGCTATTAGCTCTATATGGCGAGGTTTTAGAGTTTTAGCAAGTGCCATAATTTACTCCAAAGCAGCTAAGGTAAGCGAATTATAATCTTGGTTTTAGCTTTGTCAACAAAAAATGCACTTTTTGCCTACTTGAATTTATCAAATATTTATTTGATAATGATATTTAAATCGAATTACACTAACTAAGAAAGGTTGAAATGTCTGAAATAAATCAACTAGGCAAAGTCTATGAGCGCCCATGGGGAACTTATCAAACAATTAATTTTACTGACAAAAGTCAAACAAAAATAATTACTGTAAAACCAAAAGGGCAGCTTTCATTACAAAAGCATTTCAAGAGAGCAGAGCACTGGGTAGTTGTAACTGGTAGGCCAACTATTACAGTAGATGATAATGTACGTGAATATAATGTTGGTGAGCATATATTTATACCTAAAGAGGCTGTACATAGGCTTGTGAATTTCACAGATAATGATATTCAGATTATAGAAGTGCAAGTTGGTGATTATCTTGGTGAAGATGATATTGTGCGTTTAGAAGATATTTATAACCATAATTAATCCTTTCAAGCCGTATAAAAAAATATTCATTGTGTATTCTAACCATCTACAATATTTTTAGTAGAAGTTTTTTCAAAGTATTTAAGGAAATCTTATGACGCTAAAATCCAAAGCTATTATAGCTTATAAAGCAGCTGAGCCGCTTTCTGTAGAGATTGTCAATGTAGCATTACCTAAAGATAATGAAGTCTTAGTTTAGATCAAAGCAACTGGAATCTACCATACTGATACATATACATTATCAGGTAGAGATCCCAAAGGGCTTTTTTATGCTATATTAGATCATGAAGGTGCTGGTGAGGTAGTAGTAGTTGGCAAAAATGTCACCTCTGTAAAACCGGGTGATCGTGTCATAGCATTATATACACCTAAGTGTAGAGAGTGTTAGTATTGACTTAACCATAAATAATCTATGCCAAGCAATTAGACAAACTTAAGGTAGAGGAGTTATGCCAGATGGTAGCTCAAGATGGCAGAGAGATTTATCATTATATAGGTTGCTAGACATTTTCAAACTATACAGTATTACTAGAGATTGCAGTTGCTAAAATTCGTAAAGATGCGCCTTTAGATAAAGTTTGCTATATTAGCTGTGGGGTGTTACTGGTATTGGTGCTATAGTTAAGACAGCTAATGTTGAAGCGGGCTCAAGTGTAGTTGTGTTGGGCTTAGGAGGTATTAGCCTAAATGTAATCCAAGGTGCTAAACTTGTTGGTGCGGGACAAATAGTTGGAGTAGATATCAACAATGATAAAAAGGGATTAGCAGAAAAGTACGGTATGACAGGCTTTGTTAATCCTAATGAAATTGATGAAGACTTAGTCCAACATCTTATCCGCTTGATTGGAGGTGGTGCTGATTATAGCTTTGAGTGTATTGGTAATACAAAAGTAATGCGTCAAGCTCTAGAATGTGCTCATAAAGGTTGGGGATTTAGTGTGATTATTGGAGTTACAGGTGCTGTCGAAGAGATATCTACTCGGCCATTTCAGCTTGTGACAGAGAGGTCGTACATGGAAAGGTTCAGCATTCGGTGGTTATGCGTGGCAGGACAGATGTACCGATGATTGTTAATTGGTATATGGATGGTAAGATTGATATTGATAATCTTATTACAGCAAATATCAAGATTGATGATATTAATAAAGGTTTAGCCGAAATGCACAACAATTATTAGAACTGTTGTTAATTTTTAAATTCTTTTAAGATAACATTAAAAAATGTATAAGAAAGAAATATGAAAAGAGTAATTATTTACTGTTATAAGCTTTGATAGCTTTATCTAAAAGATCTAGAGCTCTTTTTAGTGATTTTTCTTCTAAGATATAAGCGATTCTTATTTCATCTTTACCAAGACCTTTAGTCGCATAAAAGTCAGCAGCAGGAGAAATCATCACAGTTTCGCGATTATCTTCAAAATCTGTTAATAACCATAGTGCAAACTTTTCAGTATCATCGATTGGTAGCTTAGCAATCACATAGAAAGCACCAGTAGGCTTTTCACAAACTACATTATCCATTTTTGAAAGAACTTCAAAGGTGATATCTCTTCTTTTTTGATATTCTTTATTTACTTCTTTTAGGTAGTCTTGTGATACTTCATAAAGAGCAGTAGAGCCAATTTGATCAAGAGTTGACACACATAGTCTAGCTTGACACAGCTTAGTAGCTTCTTTGATAAACTCTTTGTTTTTTGAGCAAAGTGAGCCAATTCTAGCACCACAAGCACTATAGCGCTTAGATACAGAGTCAACAATAATCACACGATCATCGACACCTTTAATATTACCAAAAGATGTACATATAAGCCCATCATAAGTAAACTCTCTATATACTTCATCACTGATGATAAATAGATCTTTTTCTTTAGCTACTTCTGCTAAAATTTCTAGTTCTTGTTTTGTATATACAACACCAGTAGGGTTACCAGGATTAGAGATCATGATAGCGCGTGTTTTATCAGTTACGCATGCTAGGATTTCCTCTTTTGATGGTAGATGGAAACCTTCCTCAGCTTTTGTGGTGATTGGTTTGATAGACACATCAACCGCAGCTGTAAAACCATTATAATTTGTATAGAAAGGTTCAGGTACAAGTATCTCATCACCAGCATTACAAGTAGCAATAGCAGCAAATATTAGTGCTTCAGAACCACCGTTAGTTATTAAGATTTCATTCTCGGCAAAGTCCATATCAAATCTTTTATAGTATTTTGAGATAGCTTTGATTAAGCTTGGCTCACCACTTGCTATAGAGTAGGTGATAGTCTCTTTATCGTAAGCTCTAATAGCATTCATAAATTCACTAGGAGTTTTGATATCAGGCTGACCAATATTAAGGTGATATACCTTTTTACCTTGTTTCTCTGCTTGAATAGAATACGGCACTAACTTACGTACTGGAGAGGCTTGCATTGCCTTTACTCTTCTTGATAATTTCATCTAATAAATCCTTCTATGTTTGATATTAGCCAAATACGCCACAACGGATTATAATATATTTTTTTCAGGTAAAAAATATTTAATTTATTGATATTTACTTTATTGCTATAGTTATTAACTTTTCTAATACTAAATATATCAGTTATATTAAACTTATAATCAAATATTGATATATCTTTTAATCTTAATAAGTATTTATGACTTTTGATGAGAAATTAGAGAAAAAAACTTTAAAAACAAATCTGATAGTTGCTTCTATTTATGCTTTATTTTCTATAATAGTAGTATATTTTGCTCAATCTTTGGCAGTGCTACTAGATACTAGTTACTCTGTTATATCAATATTAATTTATGCCGTATCAATATATGTTTTAAGAAAGATTAACCAACCTGCAAATAAATACTATCACTATGGTTACTATCGATTAGAGCCTATATTTATTATGCTTGAATCTTGGTCTGTATTACTTATCGCTTTTAGTGTTATTCTTATATCGATATTTAATATTTTTACTCATACAATCAAACCAAACTATGCAATAGCATTATTATCAGAAATAGTAGGCACTATTGTATGTATTTTTATGTTCTTATTTGTTAATAAAAGAGCTAAAAAAACAGGTTCAAAGATTTTGTTTTGTGATGCGTTAATGTGGCAAGCTGATGTGTTATTAGGAATTGGAGTAATTTTAAATATATCTATAGGTTTTATTTTAGAAGAATTAGGTTATATCAAGTTAGCTTTATATGTCGACCCTATAGTAGCAATCCTTATAGGTTGTTATATTATGATAAATCCAATAAAACTTACTAAAGAAGCATATTGGCATTTATTAGATGCTGCTCCAGATATTGAATTTAGAAACCAAATTAGGCAAATTGCAAAACAAGTTGCAGAAAGTTATTTTTTATTGATTGATAATATCAAAATCACTCAATCTGGACGTTTTATGTTTATAGATGTGTATTTAGACTTACCTGAACTTATAGAAACTAAAAAAATACTTATTTTTAAGTCACAATTACAGCAGCAGCTCCAAAACTCTTTTCCTCAAAATAAGTTAAAGGTCTATGTTAGTTTTTAAATATAAAATGGTCAGTTTATTACTTGTATAAGTAGACAAGAGCATATATATTAAACTAGTTGTAATATTAATCATCTATAGATCTATGCTACTACATTTATCAATCAAAAATTTTGCGATTATAAAATCTACAGAAATTGATTTTATAAAGTGGATGACAGTCTTAACTGGTGAAACTGGCGCCGGTAAGTCGATTCTACTTGATGCGCTTAGTTTTGTGCTTGGTACAAGGTTAGAAAAGACATTTCTACAAGATGATAAGGTAACAGAAGTTTTCGCTACTTTTTGCATCAAGGATAATCAAAAGGCAAAACACCTTTTAGATGAACTTTTTATTGATTATGAAAATGAGGAGTGTACCTTTTAGGCGTGTGGTTAATAAATCTAAGCAGAGTCGCTTATTTATAAACGGTAGTGTTGTTAATGCTGCAGATGTCAGAAAAGTTTCAGATAAGCTAATAAACATTTATAGTCAAAATTCCCATCAAGATTTACTTGATCCTAAATCACAGTTAAGTATACTTGATAGTTTTGCAAATAATGATGAGCTGCTAAAAAAAGTCACAAACTCATTTTACCAGCTACAAAAAATAAACTCTGAAATAGCTGAATTACAAAAGTATATAGGCACGCAAAATAGTCAGCGAGAACTACTTGAGTATAAGCTAGGTGAGCTAGTTACTCTAGAGCTAGGTGAAAATGAATTTGAGCAGTTAGCGCAATGCCAAAAGAGTTTATCAAGTGTTAATGATATTGGCTATAGTCTTAATCATATTTCAAGTTTAATGTATGATGATGAGATAAATATAATCGCAATGCTGATAGAACTTGAGAAAGAAGTAGTAAAGCTATATGAAGGATCATTTAGAAATCTCCAAGAGCTGATATCCCAAACCAAAGTGTATACCCAAGAAAGCTATGCTGAAGCACAAAACCAACTAGAATCATTAGAGCATGATCCTGAGGAGTTAGCAAAAGTATAGCAACGCATGAGCCAGATATATGATCTTGCGCGCAAGCATAAGATTGAGCCTAACTATATGTATCAGTATATCCAAGAGTTGCAGACTGAGTTAGATAGTTTTAGTCAAGATAGTACCCGACTAACGCAGCTACACGAGCAAAAGCAAAACCTACAACAGCAATATAGCGAATATGCCAACCAGCTTAGTCAAGTACGTAAACAGGTTGCTAAGGAATTCTCAAAGCAAGTTGAGAAAAATATTCGTTCACTTAATATCCCTAAAGATAGTTTTGTAGTGCAGATTTTTCCAGCTCAAGCAAAAACTTCAAAGGGTATAGATGAATGCCAATTCATGATTAACTTTAACCTTGGTGAACAACTAGCTCCTGTCAAAAAAGTAGCATCAGGTGGTGAGCTAAGTAGGATTGGTTTATCAATACAGGCAGTATCTGCAGCGAAAAGATCATATCCAACTCTAGTTTTTGATGAAGTAGATGTTGGTATTTCTGGAGCCACTGCAGAGATAGTTGGTAAGCTTCTTAAGAAATTATCTGAAAAGTTACAAGTCCTATGTATTACACATCAACCTCAAGTTGCTGCTCAAGGACAGACACATCTACATGTATCTAAGAAATATCTCAAAGATACTACAGAATCAAAGATTATAGAGCTAAATCAACAGCAGCGCATCGTAGAGATTGCTAAGATAGTAGGTGGGGTAGATATCTCAGAAAATACTCTATCGCATGCTAGAGAATTGCTAGGTCTGTAAAACAAAATTCTGTTTGTATAGGCAGGATTGGCATTCGTAAGCCTGATGGAGTAGTTTTTTGATCGATTCTGTGATCGAGTTGTAGAATGACAGATTTTTATCTATAGAGATAATTGGATTAAAATATATTTTGAGTATATTATCTTAAAGTGTGTACGTAATAAAAGAGAGGGATTAAAATGTTAACAAAACTTTTTAGAAATAGTAATAGCCAAGCTGTCAGAATACCTAAAGAAATGCAGTTTAAGGTAAAAGAAGTAGAGATAAATCATATCGGTAATTCAATAATTACAGAGCCACCAAAAAAACTGGCAACAGATCTTTGCTGGATTAGAAGATTTTAGCGATGATGTCTTTGAAGATGGTAGGGAGCAACCAAAGTTAGAATCTAAGAGAGGCTTTTAAATGAAAGTAATGCCTAGATACTAATGTATGTATACATAATTAATGAAAAACCCAAATCTTTATTAGAACATTTCCTTAAATATGAAATTGGCGATATTGGTATATCATCGATTAGTATATGCAGAATTGCTAAATGGTTCTATAAAAGTAGCAAGATCAACCAAAATTTACAGCACTTCGTAATTTCATATCAGTATTAGAAATAGCCAATTTTGATCGAAACGCAGTAATATATTATGGTTTAATAAGGTCTGAGCTTAAGAAAGGTGGTAAAATAATAGGTGCCAATGACTTAAATAGTAGCTCACGTAACATCGTTAAATGTTCCATTAGTTACAAATAATCCGAAAGAGTTTGCTAGAGTTGATCATTTGATTTTATATAAAAAATACTATTCACTTAGCGTTGCAGATGCTAATATTTCAAGAATTTGCAGTGAAATTATATAGTTATAGTAATTATAAATCAACTGAATTATAGAAAGAAAGTCAAAAGATTCCTAATCATAGTAAAATAAAAGATGATAAATGTGATGGCCGCGATAATGACTAGCTTACCAGTCTAAGATTATCTAAATATTATGGTATTGCCAAGAATTATACTTGTCATTAATTTGACTGAAAGCGCCTGTGTTATAATCTTCAGCTTGCCTTGTTTCAATTCTTTGAGTATCTACGGAATTAATTAATACTAGATTGCAACCTGGTCCATTGCGTTATTATATTGTTCATAAGCGTTATTGTAGTCAGCATCAAAGCCTTGCTTTCATTACCATTAATCGAACTGGCAGCATTTCTTTGCTGATCTTGTAGTGCACTATATCTTGTGTTGGTACTTTTTCTATTTTGATTATAGATATTTTTTTGCTCATTGAAGAAGGCGAGCTGCTTCTTGGGTGTTGCTAATCAGTACCAGCTTGGCTAGATAGTGAAGATTGGACACTATCTATTAGGCCTTGATAATAATCAATAGTTTTCTAATTGCTCTTGGGTTGATACACCATGTGAAATAATAATAAGATTGAACATCTTTTTTATAGCCATCTAAAAGTATCAGTGTTCTGGTGACATAATTTGAATACGGCTGGGATAACCATTATCGACAAAACACTTATAATAGTTATAACTATAAGTAATTCGGTAAGTGAAAAGCTTTTTTGTATTTTACAATATCATATGCTGACATTTGATAAAAACTAATCTAATTATATAAGAAAATAGCAAATTCAATTAATGATTTTTATTATCAATTAAGTAGTTTTAATGAGGATTTTAGCTATTTTTGATAAAAAATCAGCTATAGCCAGATTGATAATATTATCTAGTCATATTATAATAAATAGAAAAGTAGGGTTTTGCGATCTGTATTCTATGACACCAGGAGTCTGTTGGTTTGTGGTTTATGCAGTAGGGCTCGAATTTATTTTGGCTCTTTAATATAGGGCAAGTTCTATATCTGCCCTATGCAATTTATATAAGAAATTTTGAATTGAATTTAGCTAATTCACTATAAAAGTGATACAACCAGCTCCAAACAGTCATTCTCAACTCGTTTGACGAATCTCAATATACTCAATACTTAGTGTGATGCTGAAATAAATTTCGCATGACTGCCTACTCTTAGGTTAGAGAGAAGACTAGAAGAAGTATAAAAATCTAAGCGCTAAAAGTACTTGCACAAATGTGTGAATTACTAGCTGTTAATGTTGATGTATTTACATTGTGAGAGCAAGTTCATTGGAAAATGTTACCACTAACTACACCACTTAGTCTTATAATATCCTTATTTTTAGTAAAATATTGTGGTGAATTTTGACTTAGGTTTATATCAATAGTAGTACCTGATGAGCTATTTATTACACTAATTCCAGTAGGTGTGTCATAAAGTTTGCTGTGATATATTTCTATTATTTTTAATGTCATCTTCTATATTAGCTTTTACATTACCAATAATATTTATAGATTCAATAATTGCGGCATGTTCTTTGTAGTTTGAGTAGGTTGGTATTGCCACCGCTGCTAAGATCGCAATTATCGCGATAACTACCATTAGCTAAACTAGTGAGAAACCTATTTGCTTTTGTCTTTGTATAGTTTTTAATAAATCTAAAAAATACACTTAAATTGGATTATGTGTAAAAAGATCAAAATAGAAATTAGGATAAGATTTTAGATATAAAAAAGCCACATAGGTAGCTAGGGTTCTACACTAAACGTTATTTTTAGTTTGTAGTACAGTTAGATGGTGCTTGAGATGAAGTAACTCCTGAGATATTACAAGCCCAAGTAATTGCGCCGCTGTCAACAGTAGGTGTTAATATCATTGATGAGCCCGATACTATATCAGAAGTAACTTGTGTTATCACTCCATCAGCTACACTTACACCTGAAGGAAGATTTTCTGCAGTTACTCCAGTTGCTGAGCCATTGTTATTTGCAATACCCTCAGCAACTTCTGCTTTAACTCCACCAAGCTGTGCCATTCTTGTACCAAGTTGAGCACGTGTAGTGTAGTTAAAGTACATTGGGATAGCTACAGCTGCTAGGATAGCGATAATCGCGATCACTACCATTAACTCAACTAGTGAGAAACCTTTTTGCATTTTCTTTTTCATAGTTTGTTTTCCTTATTTTATTAGGTTGTTTACATTGTAATAATACGATAAAGACGCTTTTACCATATGCCTTTCATTATATTCTTTAAAATATATCATGCAAGTGATTTATTTAAAATTTGACTATATTTTTATGATAATTTTATACATATAGACGTTACTGATTTGGTATATTTAGAGTTATAAAGTATAGTAAAATATTTTAAAATAAATTAATTAATAATAAAATATAGCTGTAATTAATATTATTGAACTATGATTAAAATTTACTTTTATATTTACAAGAAGAGATGATCACAACGCTGATTAGGTGTTTCTTAATAATTATATAATGATAATTTTTTGTAGGAGTATGCTTTAGGGATATTTTTAAAGACAAAGTTTAGGGAATTGATACAAAGACAACCACTAGTGATTGCCTTTAACATAAAAAACATCATTGATGACATAATCATAACCTTCGCGTATTAGCTATAACTAGAATTTGATATAGTAGTTAATCAAGCATACAAAAGTCCTGCTGAATTTATTTCAGTATTTCACGATAACTATTGATTTTATTGAGTATTTTTATTTTGATTATGCTGAATAATTGAGTTTACGGTAATTAATTATAAGTAAATTTTTATACTACTATTATGATGGATTAGCTATAGATTAGTGAAATAATATTATTTTGTTATACTAAGCTTGTAACTATCTATTAACTGGAAGCTTTTATATATGCTCAGACAAAGATTACAAGCAAATTTTCAAGGCTTCAAAGATATTTTTAGAAAACCAAAGCTACACAATGATAAATTGCCTACATATCTACAGTTAAAGTATACATTTATACCATTATTAATTTTGGTAATCTTTACGTACTATAATTTAGATACACCGGTTGAGAACTGTATCAAGTATTCTATGCCAAGTATTGTTGGTGTGATCTTTGGTAAAATTACTGATGTTGGTAAGGCAGAGTATATCTTGATAATTTGTGGCGTGATAGTGTTAGCACGTTTGTTTAGCGATAGTGAAAAATTATCTGCTAGTGCTATAACTTTGTTTAACAAGGTATCGGCCTATGCTGGCTTTATCTTGGTGACTGTAGCTATTAGTGGTATTTTGGGACAGATACTTAAGATGATAGTAGGGCGAGCACGTCCTAAATTTTTCTTGGAGTATGGCTCACATTACTTTCAACATTTTTATGCACCAGGTTATGATTTTGCAAGTATGCCATCAGGACACTCAATCACAGTTGGGGCAATGTTTATAGCATTTTTTTATATCTTCCCTAAGCTAAGGTATCTTTGGTATGTGCTAATTGTTATATTTGCTGGTAGTAGAATCATAGTTGGTTCACATTACCCTAGCGATGTAATCTTTGGGGTTGCTTTTGGTTGCTACTGTACAGCATATATATACTATTGGATGAAAAATAGAGAGATTATTTAGATTTCTAACTCAAACCTATGCTAATAGCTTATTTTATTAAAAATATTAAAGATATTTTGTAAAAAAATACTCTCAAAAATTCCTAAAGATAGCCTAAAATTTGTTATCATATTAACTATCATTTTTAGTTATACAGATAAGCTACCAAATAATGATTTTAATAGATGGTAAGTCTCTCTCAAATGACCTCAAAGAGAGATTAGCAAATAAAGTCCAAGAATATAAGCATAATACAGCAATAACTCCAAAACTTATCGCAATAATTGTTGGTAATGACCTGGCGAGTAAGACATATGTGGCCTCGAAAGAAAAAGCTTGTGCCCAAGTTGGTATAGATTCCCAAGTGATTACACTACCAGAGCATACGACAGAGTCAGAGCTTTTGGAGCTGATTAATCAGCTAAATAATGACTGTAGTGTTAATGCGATTTTAGTGCAGTTACCACTACCAGCACATATCAACAAAAA
The DNA here is from genome assembly GCA_029532675.1 of Ornithodoros moubata. Taxonomy (NCBI): domain Eukaryota; kingdom Metazoa; phylum Arthropoda; class Arachnida; order Ixodida; family Argasidae; genus Ornithodoros; species Ornithodoros moubata. The sequence goes on along the minus strand of JARGYV010058042.1, from coordinate 52,274 downwards.
CAGTGTAATATATAGTATAAAACCAGAAAAAGATGTTGATGGTTTTCATCCTACAAATGTTGGTAGACTACAGCTTAGAGATAAAAAATGCCTAGAACCTTGCACACCTAAAGGTATCATGACTATGTTAAGAGAGTATGGTATAAAAACAGAAAGGGCCTATGTGGTAGTTGTTGGTGCAAGTAATGTTGTAGGTAAACCAGTATTACAACTACTACTAAATGCTAAAGCTACTGTGACAACTTGTCATAGATTTACAACTGATCTTAAATCACATACTACAAAAGCAGATATCCTAATTGTTGCAGTTGGCAAGCCTAACTTTATCACAGCTGATATGGTCAAAGAGGGTGCTGTAGTTATCGATGTTGGTATTAACCACGTTGATGGTAAGATAGTTGGTGATGTTGATTTTGCCGCTGTCAAAGATAAGGTCACAGCGATTACTCCAGTACCTGGAGGGGTTGGGCCAATGACAATTACTGAACTTTTATATAATACTTTTCAATGTTGCAAAGAGCAAAATGAGGAATCAAACTAATGGCAGGCCTAAAATATGAAGATGCTGGTGTAAGTATCGAAGCTGTCAATCAAGCTGTAGAAAGAATGAAGGATCATGTCAAAAAGACTTTTACCCAAGATGTTTTGATAGGTTTAGGTAGTTTTGGTTCTTTATATTCACTAAAAAATATCATCAACAATTATCAAGATCCTGTACTAGTACAGTCTATAGATGGGGTTGGTACTAAGACAAAAATTGCGGTAATGTGCGGCAAGTTTGAGAATCTTGGTTATGATCTTTTCTCAGCAGCAACAAATGATATCGTTGTAATGGGCGCTAAGCCAATTACATTTCTAGATTATGTCGCGCATGATAAGCTTGACCCTGCGATTATGGAAAAACTTGTTAATGGGATGTCAAAAGCTTGTGCTGAGTGTGGTGTCTCGTTAGTAGGTGGTGAGACCGCTGAGATGCCTGGAGTATATCAAGCTGGTGAGATTGATATGGTTGGTGTTATCACGGGTATAGTTGATAGAAATAGGATTATTAATGGTGAGAATATCAAAGAGGGTGATATCATCTTTGGTCTTAGCTCATCAGGATTGCATACAAATGGTTATTCTTTTGCGCGTAAGCTATTTTTTGATGTAGCAGCTAACAAACATACTGATACCTATCCAGAGTTAGAGGGTAGAACTATTGGTGATGTGCTACTTGAGCCACATATTAACTACACTAATATTATTAATGATTTCTTGGATAATGATGTTGGTATCAAAGGTATGGCACATATCACTGGTGGTGGGTTTATTGAGAATATTCCACGCGTATTACCACAAGGATTAGGTGCTGAAATTGTCAAAGATAGTTTTGAAACGCCAGCTATTTTTAAGCTAATGCAGAGAATAGGTGATATTAGCGAGTTTGAAATGTATCGTTCATTTAATATGGGTATTGGTATAGCCATAATTGCTAGCCAAGATCAGTTTGACAAGATGCAAGATTTAGCTAAAAAGCATACTAATACAAAACTATATCAAATTGGTAAAATCACAAACTCAGGGAAGGTAGAAATTATCTAATGCTTGATAAACAAATCATTGCTAATAATATAAAAAATGTTCTCAAATCAACAAACCTTGATATTAAAAATAAATATATAGGTAAAGTAAGAGATATGTACTTTACTGATGACAAGAGTATTTTGATATCTACAGATAGGCAATCTGCTTTTGATAGACCTTTAGGTTTTATTCCATTTAAGGGACAAATTCTTGCTCAATCATCAGTGTGGTGGTTCAAAGAAACTGCGCATATTGTCAAAAACCACTTTATAACCTCTCCAGATCCAAATGTTGTCATCGCGAGAAAAGCAAAAATACTACCGATCGAGTTTGTAGTTAGAGGTTATATAACTGGTTCGACTTCGACATCTTTATGGACACATTATCAAAATGGTAGTCGTGACTATTGTGGAAATATCCTACCAGAAGGTTTAAAGAAGAATCAAAAGTTATCGCATAATATTCTAACCCCGACAACAAAAGAGCAAAATCATGATCGCCCAATTTCAGCAACGGATATAGTCAAAGAGGGTTGGTTAACTCAACAGCAGTGGGATTTTGCTTCACAAAAAGCTCTAGAACTTTTTAAGTTCGGGCAAAAAAAAGCCTTAGAACATGGTTTAATCTTGGCAGATACTAAGTATGAGTTTGGCATTGATGAGAAAACTGGGGAGATTATTTTAATCGATGAGATTCACACCCCAGATAGCTCAAGATTTTGGTTAAAAGATAGTTATGCCGAGAAGTTTGCCAAAGGTCAAGAACCTGAAAATATCGATAAGGAATTTTTTAGACTATGGTTTACAAAAAACTGTGATCCATATAATGATGAGGTTTTACCACAAGCACCACAAGAGCTAGTTGTAGAGTTATCACAAAAATATATAACTCTTTTTGAAATGATAACAGGGCAAAAGTTTGAAGTACCTAGAGATTTAGAAAATATAAATCAGCGTATTGTTAAAAATGTTACAGATTATTTGAATATGGAGAAGACAGTGAATATTCTTCTAGTAGGATCAGGAAGTAGAGAGCACGCGATAGCAGAAGCTGTAAACAAAAGCACTATTGAAAATAAGCTTTTTTGTATAAGCACAGCGATTAATCCTGGGATAGAAAAGTTAGCGCAAGGCTATCTCGATGATATTTGTAATTGTAATCAAGTGCTTGAGTATGCAAAATCACAGCATATTGATATTGCAATTATCGGTCCTGAGGCACCACTTGAAGTAGGTCTAGCAGATGTACTTAAAGCAGAGGGGATTGGTGTAGTTGGACCAACTAAAAAATTAGCGCAAATTGAAACTTCGAAAGGTTTTACTAGAGATTTGATTCGTGACTATGGTATTGGCGCTAATCCATTCTTTAAAAAGTTCTCGACAATGGATGGAGTCGAAGAGACTCTAAGAGAGTATCAAAATCAATTTGTCATAAAAGCTGATGGTTTGTGTGGTGGTAAGGGCGTACTGGTCTGGGGTGATCATTTGCATAGCCTTGATGAGGCGATTAGACATTGTCAGTCATTAGTAGATGTAGGCAAAGAGTTTGTTATCGAGGAGAAACTTATTGGTCAGGAGTTCTCGCTAATATCATTTACTGATGGTAAAAATTTTATCCATATGCCAGCAGTGCAAGATCATAAGCGTGCACATGAAGGTGACAAAGGCCCAAATACTGGCGGTATGGGTACTTATTCTGATGCTAATCACAGTTTACCTTTTTTATCTGATTCTGATATCGAAACAGCAAAACAAATCAATGAAAAAATTATCAAAGCTTTAGCCGATAAGTTTGGTGAACCATACCAAGGTATCCTCTATGGCGGCTTTATGGCAACTAAGGATGCTACTAAAGTGATTGAGTATAATGCGCGTTTTGGTGATCCTGAAGCTATGAATTTACTTAGCTTACTAGAGACAGATTTTGTTGAGATTGCTAAAGCTATTACACAAGGTACACTCGATACAGTCAAGGCTAAGTTTAAAAATCAAGCAAGCGTATGTAAGTATCTAGTACCTCTTGGTTACCCAAATCAATCAGTTAAGAACTTTAAGATAGATATTTCGCAATGCCCTGATAATGTTGAGCTTTTCTTGGGTGCTGTTGATTATAAAGATGGCAAGCTAATTGGTACAGGCTCTAGAGCTATAGCTGTACTTGGCTTAGGTGATACTATTGCTGAAGCGGAACAAAAAGCAGAAAATGCTGTCAAAAATATTTATGGTAAACTATTTCATCGTCCAGATATTGGTACCAAAGAGCTTATCAATAAGCGTATCAAACACATGAATTTGCTGCGTGGTAATAAATATCAGGAGCTTAAATAAATAATGTCTAAGCTAAATCTTGTTATATTAGGCTCTACACGTGGGACTAATATGCAAGCTATAATAGATGCGATAGCAAATAAGCAACTAAATGCTCAGATAAGCCTAGTAATCTCAAATAAACAAAATGCTTATATATTACAAAGAGCAATGCAGCATAATATCGTAACTAAGCTTATCGCAGCTAAAGGCGTATCTAGAGAGCAGTCTGATGAACTGCTTGTAAGAGAAATTAATAAGTACAATCCTGACTTGATTTTACTGATAGGTTTTATGCGTATTCTAAGCCCTGTATTTGTCAAAGCTTTTAAAGGTAAAATTTTAAATATTCATCCATCATTGTTATCAAAACATGCTGGATTAATGGATTTGGCAGTACATCAAGCGGTAATAGCTGCTGGTGATAGTGTTTCTGGGTGTACTATTCACCAAGTAACTGAAGAGGTTGATGGTGGCGATATTGTTCTACAGCTTAAGTGTGATGTTACTAAAGATGATACTGCCGAGAGCTTAAAGACTAAGGTGCAAGCTTTGGAGAATGAAGCTTGGGTTGAAGTTATTAGAAACTGGCATTTAAAAGAATGAATTTAAATGTTTATATACTATTTCGTCACTTAGTGCGTAAGTTTTGATGACATGCTTTTAAATTGTAAAAAAAGTATACAAAAATACTAGCACATGCTATCACTAAATTATCAAATATTGGTAGTTACAAAGCTCGACAAGCTCAAACAACCGTTAATTGATAATAGCTTTAATCACAAATGTGTTTTGAGTATTAATGATTAGTTGGTATTCTAGGAAAATAGAGGATAACATATTTTTTAGCCTAAGAGGAGATAAGAAATGAGTGTAGATGTGGGTGTAATAATGGGCTCTAAATCTGATTGGAGCACAATGAAAGAGTGTTGTGCTATCTTAGATAGTTTGGGCATTAGCTATGAGTGTGAAGTAGTATCTGCGCATCGAACTCCAGATAAGATGTTTACTTATGCTGAAACTGCTAAAGATAGAGGTCTTAAAGTTATAATAGCAGGAGCTGGCGGTGCCGCGCATTTACCTGGAATGGTTGCTGCAAAAACTGCCTTACCAGTATTAGGGGTACCAGTTAAATCAAGTACACTTAATGGACAAGATAGTTTATTATCAATAGTGCAGATGCCAGCAGGTATTCCAGTAGCTACTTTTGCAATTGGTATGGCAGGAGCAAAAAATGCAGCACTTTTTGCTGCTAGTATCTTGCAACATACAGATGCAAATATTGCAAAAGCGTTAGCTGAGTTTAGAGCTGAGCAAACTCAATTTGTTTTGGATAATCCTAATCCTAGGGAGCATCAATAATGAAAATAGGTATTATCGGATCTGGGCAACTTGCAAGGATGTTAAGTCTAGCAGGTACGTCTTTAGGTTTAGAGTTTCATTGCCTTGGTAAGGCAGGAGACTGTGCCGAAGAAGTAGTCAAAACTGTCACGGATATTGAGCTAACAAAGGTAAATGATGTTGTAGCTTGGGTAAAGCAGTTTGATGTGATAACTTTTGAAAATGAAAATATATCTCATGAACTTATCAAAGCGATAAATCATGAGGTAAATGTGTATCCATCAGCTAAGGCTATAGCTATTTCTCAGGATCGTTTACTTGAGAAATCTTTTATGCAGGATCATAAGATTGCTACAGCAAAGTTTATAAATATCGATAGTTTGACAATACTTGAAAGCACTATTAGTGAATATGGTCTACCAGCTATACTTAAAACACGCCGATTTGGCTATGATGGCAAAGGTCAGTTTATAATTAAATCGCAAGAGGATATCACTAAAGCATGGGATGCACTCAAGGATGCGCCAGGTGGACTTATTTATGAAGCTTTTGTTGATTTTGATTATGAAGTTTCACAAATATGTACAGCTGATCTTAAGGGTAATATTGCCTTTTATCCATTAGCTAAAAATACTCATAAACTGGGTATTATTGTTGAATCTGAAGCTCCTTTTGAAAATAGTGTACTTGCCGAAAAAGCACAACAAATTGCTAAAATTCTAGTCAAGGAATTTGCTTATGTTGGTACATTAGCGATTGAGTTTTTTGTCAAGAGTGATGAGCTAATTGTCAATGAAATAGCGCCGCGTGTGCATAATAGCGGTCACTGGAGTATTGATGGGGCAGTTACATCACAATTTGAGAATCATGTGCGTGCTATTACTGGATTGATTTTAGGTGATACAACTAGCCGTAAAACAGTTATGCTAAACTGTATTGGTGCAATGCCAGCGACAAAGGATCTAGCTGCTTTAGATAGAGTTAAAATTCATAGCTATAATAAAGCATCTCGCAAAGGGCGTAAAGTAGGTCATTTAAATCTTAATTTAAATGATGAAACTGATGAATATCAGCTACTGCAAGCTAAAAAGTTAATTGCGTTATCTGAGAATCTATAAAAGGAATTTTTAATCATGATGAATGAGAATTACCTATTAGATAATTATGAAAGACCAGTTCTTGAAACTCCTGATAAAAGTAAGAAAGTATTATTACACTCTTGTTGTGCACCTTGTGCTGGTGAAGTGATGGAAGCGATGGCTGCTTCTAGTTTAGAGGTTACAATATATTTTTATAACCCTAATATACATCCAAAAGAAGAGTATATGATCAGAAAAGAAGAAAATAAAAGATTTGCTGAGAAACTTGGTATGCCTTTTGTTGATGCTGATTATGATAAAGATAGGTGGTTTAAGCTAGCTAAAGGTATGGAGAGTGAGCCAGAAAAAGGTATTCGCTGTACAATGTGTTTTGATATGAGGTTTGTTAAAACAGCTGAATATGCTAGTAGAAATGGTTTTTCTGTAATATCTAGTACATTAGGGATCTCTAAGTGGAAAGATATGGATCAGATAAATAAATCTGGTAAAAAAGTAGCGGATCTTTTTAGTAATATGTATTATTGGGACTTTAACTGGCGTAAACAGGGAGGCTCATACAGAATGCTAGAGATCTCTAAAAAAGAACAGTTTTATCAGCAAGAATATTGTGGTTGTGCATATAGCTTGAGAGATACTAATAATTGGCGTCAACAAAATGGTAAAGAGAAAATTAAAAGAGGTGTGAAATACTACTCAAAGTAATTATATTTGATTGATTTTTTGAAATTTTTAGACTGGCAGTTTTTCAGTTTAGAGATGTTTTCAATAATGTTTGATAACTGATATATATCTGGCACTACATTTGCACCAGCATTTTAGGTTGATAATTAATATCAAAAGCATCCTTTATCCAATTAATACCATTTTCATTTATTGATTAAACCAAAACGACATTGGGTAATCTTGAAATTACTGATTCTTTTATAAGAAGATATTTGCACTGTTTATAAGTTTGCTGCTTGCTATAGGTAAGCATTTCTTCAGCTTGAGCAAACTTAGTTTTGCTACGATATTTTACTTCAGCAAATACTAGTTTATCTTTATCTAAAGCAATTATATTTATTTCACCATACGGTAAAGTTTTGAGCTAGAATTTGTAGTGTTTGAGTTTGCAGAAATTTACACGCTTTTAATTCTGCTTGTTACCAATTTTGTTGTTTGCATAATTTAATTAAGTTTTGTAGTGACAGAATGTTTCTGTCTTTAAAATAAAAATTTGATCAGTTAACTGTATTGTGAGATCCTAAAATAAGTTCAGGATGGTACAAAATTATAAATTAACTAATACCATTATGTCTAAGTAGTGCTTCTTCGTTTGGTTTTCTACCCATAAATGCGACAAAGTTATCCATAGCATCACGCGATGATCCCTTAGAAATAATATTTTCTAATAAATCATTGTCAACTTTGTTGCTAAGTATTCTCTCTTGCTCAAAGCGCGAGAATACATCGGAAGATAAGATCTTTGCCCATTTATAGCTATAGTAGCCCGCAGCATAGCCACCAGCAAAATATGTGAAAAGCCATTTTGGAATCTATTGTAATTAGGTACCCGTAGTAGATTTATTTTTGCTCTGATATTATCTAGCTCTTTTTGTACTTCAGCTGCGGTTGTTAGTTTTTTATGGTGAATATTCATATCAAATATACCAAATTCAAGTTGTCTAACCATCGTCAACGCTGAATGAAAGTGCCTAGTACCTACAAGTTTATCTATCTGTTTGTTACTTAGTGTTTTACATTTCGTGATCCTGATATAAGTGTTAATCCCTCTTCACACCAGCAGAAATTCTCCATAAATTGGCTTGGTAACTCAATAACATCCCACTCTACACCATTTGTGCCAGATATGGAAGGGATAGTTACTTGTGATAATATATGATGTAAAGCATGACCAAATTCATGAAAGAGTGTAATAACATCATTGTGAGTTAGATTTGCACCATCTTTTGATGTTGGCAGGAAATTACAGTTAACATAAGCAACTGGATTTTGTTTTGAACCACTAGAGTTAATAAAGGCAGTACGAGAACCATCCATCCATGCTCCACCGCGTTTGTTATCGCGCGCAAAGAAATCACAAATTATGCTACCAATGTATACATCATTTTTATAGAAATCAAAAGTTTGTTGCTCAGCTATATATTTTGTATATTGAGTATTTTCTTTTATCTCTAAAGCATAGATGTGCTTAAGTATTTTAAATAATCTTTCTAGTACTTTTTCTAAAGGGAAGTATTCTCTTAACTCTTCTTCTGTAAAGTCGAATTTAGCTTTTTTGAGTTTTTCAGAATAGTATGCTGTATCCCAAGGTTGCAGTGCATCAATAAGTCCAGCATCTTCAGCAAATATACGCAATTCATTGAGATTTTTTTTGCTTGAGGTAGAGATTTTTCTAGAAGCTTATTTAATAGCTCTAAGATTTGCTCAGGAGTTTCAGCCATTTTTGTAAAAAGCGAATTCTCAGCATAACTGTCAAAGCCAAGTATTTCCGATTTCTCGATACGTAATTTTAGGATTTTTTCAATAATTTCATCATTGCCAAAGCTTTTATTATCAGCTTCTTTTGAAGCTTTTGTGCAATATGCTTTGTAGAATTTACGAAGTTTTCGATTATCTGCTTGTTGCATTACAGCCAAGTATGTTGGGATGTCTATACCTAAAGCATATTTTTCAGCGATATTTTTTTGCTTAGCCTTAGCTTTTGCTGATTCTATAGTATTTTCTGATAGGCCTTTAAGTTCTTTTTCATCATTAGTAGTATAGAGCCAATCCATAGTCGCATCTAGAACATTATTTTCAAATTTGGTGCTTAGTTGAGCGAGTTCTTGAGAGATTTGTTGTAATCTTTTTCTCTTATCTTGATCAAGATTCACACCTGATTGTTCAAATCCGATAATAGCTTTACGCACTGCTTGAGCTTGTTCACTAGATAAATTATCTTTTTGGATTTGTTTGTAGATAAATCCTTGTTTTGTCCTAACTTGGTATAATAATCTGTAAGCTTAGCTATAGCATATTCATAACTTTCACGCAGCTCTTTGGAATTACAAACAGCATTCATGTGTGAGATCGTTGAAAATGCTTGGCTTATTTTTTCATCATCTTCTTCTAGTTTTAGTAATGTCTGCCAACTAGGATTTTGAGTTTGTAGTGCTTTTTCAAAGTTAGTTTTTGCTTGGCTAAAGAGATAGTCTATTGCAGGCTTTACTTCATCTACTTTAAATTCAGCAAGTTTAGGTAAGTTAGAGTCTTCAATTATCGAATTCATAGTCGCCTCAAAATATTGTTTAGATATACTATTGATAAGTTATAATCTTATATATGTTAACTACATTGTTATAATCAAGGTTTTTTTGCTATGATGACTTTACAAGAAGAAAAAATACAAGCACCAGTTTTTTTTAAAGAATATATCAAAGGTAGGTTTATACTTAATATAGGTGAATATAATCATCCGTTGATTCTATCAGCTACACAAGTGCTAGCGTATCAAGATAGAATTGATGATATCCAAAGTATCAAAAAAAGTCATCTTGATATTATTTTAGCGACTAATCCCGAAATAATATTGATAGGTACCGGTGAAAAACAACTTTTACTTCCTATTGAAATAATTAATCAAATCGCAAAAGCAGGTAAAAGTGTTGATTTTATGGCTAGTGATACTGCTTGTAAGACATATAACTTACTTGTCAATGAAAATCGTAATGTTAGCTGTATAATCATTTAATAAACAGTTATTTATTTTATTGTAATTAATGTTATAATCAAGTTTGAGTATATGTGAATATGTATAAAGTAGAGGAGTGTCTATATGAAAAAAATAATCAAGCTTAGTCTTTTATCTTTGTCAATCGCAGGTTTAGCTAGTTGTTCTACTTTAGGTTTATGTCGTTCTGATGATTCAAAAGCACCAGCTAAAGATACTGCTGAACAAGCAGCTACATCAACAGCCGTAGCTAAACCAACTGCAAAAATAAATTTAAAAAAACTTGGTCAGGTTAAAATAAAAGCAACTGTATATACAACATATAACAATAACCCGCAAGGAAGTGTAAGATTACAATGGCAAGCTCCTGAAGGCTCTAAGTGTCATGATACTAGCTTCTCAATCACTAAGTATGCTGAGAAGAATGATAAGACTTGGGCAACTGTGACAGTTAAGCAAGGCAACAACTACTGTGCTGGTAAATGGACAGCTAATGTAGTTTATGATAAAGAAGTAATAGCTTCTGACTCAATAAATGTTTAATTTCTTAAAATATCTATAATTTTTCTTTTTCTCAAATAAATAACATTATAATTAGGTTCTGTGAACAAAATTTACCTAAGTTGAATAAATTCTACTAGCATGAGCTATAACCCCTAAGAAAGCACTGTAAGGCTTATCAAATTTAGAGAATACTCATCTAAAGTACTTAATTTAGAAAAGAAGTTATTAGGTAAGGCAGTATAATACTATAGTCTTTAGTATAGTTATTTCTGCAAGGTATGATTGGCATTGCCATTAATTCTTAACCACTAATACAAGCGTTATTTTACGCTCAATGACGATTGCATACCAGTTTTAAGTACGTAATATACAGCCTCACAAATGTCCTAAGCTTTTGTAAGTTACTTGTATATAAACATTTTTGAACTTATAAAAATAAGTAATATAGGTGAGCAATTAGATTTAGGAATATGGTATTTTATTTGTGCTTGATTTATTTAGCTTCTAAAATTATGTCTAACTATATTAGCCACTAATTACAAATTTTTATTCATAGAACCTAATTTTGCTTAGTTATAATTTTGGCTTTTTTCTAAATAGGTTTGTTATACTTGTACGCTTAATGAAAAATATTATATTCTTAGTAGTGACATTATCTATGCTAATTGGACTTAGTTCATGTGCACCAAACACAACTAAGCAGATACAGCACTACGGCAGACACAAAATAGTTTAAATAATAAAGCATCAGAAAAACTCGCAAAGATAAATAGTCTACGTATAAAAATTGCCAAATATTGACTCGAAGCGGATCAACTACAAAAATAGTCTAATAGCTTAGCAGATGATATCGCAAATATTAATAAGGCTTATAGTAACTTTAAAGATCCTAATAGTGATAGTGCTATAGCTGTCAGTAAAGAGTTAATTCAAAGAACCCTGCAAAAGGTCAATATTAATAAAAAATAAGCCAATATAGAACATTAGCAAATGATTATCAGGCACAGATATTATGCTTTAAAAGCAATTTCACAAACACAAGCTAATCAAGCAGTAAAAAGTATTGCAGCAAATTAGTGAGTTAAAATTACAAGTTAAATAGATAAAATTATTTTTATTATTGTAATACTAATCTTCTTTACTTAAACACTCTAGCTGTTAAAATATAAGATTATCTATTGTATAGTTTCATTTTATGAAAAAGAATATTTTCACTTATTTGTTAATCATAGTTGCTCTTATTAGCTTTATGTTAGCTGGTTGTATATCAAAAAGTGAAAAGCTAAGTGAGTTAGAAAAAAATCAAAAGCAGATGCAAAAAGAGATGACTACTATTGAACAAGAAGCAAAAGAAGCTAAGCAAAGAGCAGAAAAGTATGAAAAACTTATTGATAAATATAAAAACCTTTTAGAACAGAAAGAACAAGAACTTAATCAGCTTCAAGCTACATATGTAAAACTAAATAATAAAGATGAAGCTTTGCAAGCTAAAAAAGTTATTCAAGAAAAGTTTATAAAGAGTGCTCAAGATTCGGTACATTTACAAAAAAAGATTAAAACGCTATACTAAGAAGGCAAATATCTATAAAGAGAAATCTCAGCAACTAGATGAGAAAGCAAAGCAAACTCAAGAAAGAGTTGAGAAAACAACTCAATAAATTGAAGAAATAAAAAAAGAGATTGGTGCTTAGCAAGAACAAACTCAATAAAACAAATATAATAGGGTAATACTAATGAAAAAAATTTTACTTTTTACTTTAATGACAGCAACTTTAGCAGGCTGTAGTAAATTTAATGCTTTTATTGATAAGTTTTATGATTCTGATAATTCCATAAAGGTTAATCCTGATGATAATCTTGATAATCCAGATCAAGATAGTGAAGTTGTTGCTGAAGATAAGCCAACATCTACACTAAAATTAAAATATAAAGCTGCAACACATGAAATTGATGCTAGGATAATAACAAATTGGAATGGCGCACCACAGGGAACGATATATCTAACATGGATAGCACCTAAAGATACTAGTTGTTATAGCACATCATTTCCTATTACTAAATTTAATGAAACCCAGGATTACACTGTTGATAGTCAAAGTGTTCTTAGTGATTATAAAGTCTGTGATGGTACATGGACAGCTATAGTAGTCAATAAGTCAGATAATTCAGAGCTTGCTAAGGCTTCTTTCGAAGTCAAATAATTTTTTATAAGAATTAAGTTGATATTTTTGCTAAACTATCTCAATTAAGTTTCAACCTTGTGTGATAATTAGTGAGAGATTACCTAAAAAAATATCTTACGCTGATTGTATTTTCTATTTTTTAACTCTAGTAATTTTCTTTGTTTTTTTAATGCCTTTTATGCATTATACTGTATTGAATTTAGTTAAAATATCATCAGGTGGTACTGTTTATTTTAACGATATATTAACAGCTAATATTTACTTATTTATATATAGATATTATATTTTTTATATAGCACTTTGTGTCGCTAGTGTAACTGTTTTTATACATAAAAAAATATTTTCTGAGGTGATCGAGTTATTTGGTAGTTTTAGTCGTGTGCTTAGATATGCAATAGCTTTATTCTTCATATTTGGGATTATATCATCGGCTTTTGCGATATCACCTTCTATAGCTTTAAAGGGTGTAAGTGTAACATTTTTACAATTTTTTTGTGTATTATTTATAGCTGTTTATATTAGGGATAATTCTAAAGCAGTAAGATTTTTTTATACAATTATTTTACTATCTTTAATATTCTTTGGTGGATCTTTATTTTTACAATTATCTTTAGCTAATTACTCTGTATATGGATCATATATTGCTGGTAATATTCAAAAAGTTTTATTGTATATGTATAACTGCTTAAATCCTCGCTTTTTAGATAATTATTTTAGCTGGTTTATGCCATTGCTACTTTTACCTTGGTTTATTGATTTAAGACCTATATATAAACTTAGTTCGTTTATAGCTTTGACTTTAGCATGATTTATCTTAATAAATCATGCTTTTAGAACAATATTTGCGAGTATGTGGTTATATTGCCATTGTTTTATATTTTTGCGCGAAGCTATTTTAAAATAGCATTTATAATGCTTGTTCTAACTTTAGTTTGTGGTGGTTTGCTAGAGTTATTCTATAATTATTTTATAGCTGTTGCAGATATTTCAAATGTTAAATCCTCAGCAGATCTTATAAAAGGAGGCTTTAGTGGTAGAATTCCTCTGTGGAAAGAAGTTTTTTGGGTAGGAGTTGAGCATCCTTTAACTGGAGTAGGACAGTGGAATTATCTAGCAATCACTAAACGCCCGGATGGTTATCCACATAATCTGTTATTAGAAATATGGTCACAGTGGGGTATTCCCGCATTTATATCTGCTGCTGTAGTTATTATTACATCTGTTAAAAACTTACGCAAAAAATGTTTAGAGAAATGCTTGAATCCTTATCAATGTATATTTGTGATGATGTTAACAGCTGGAATGATTGATGGGATGCTAAATGCAATGTTTAAAACATCTTTAGGCTTATTTGGTTGTGTCTTTGTGTTTGGCTTTTGTTTATCTATTTTTGTAAAGCAGCCTCGACAAGATATAGGTGTAGCAGTTACAAGCTATATAGTAGTTGGATTATCAATATTTGCTAGTATATTTTGTATTGCAATTTTACCACTTATATTTCCACCTTTGTGGATATGATGAGTTATTTTAATGTACGGGATATCGATAGAATCTAAGCTCGAAAGTATATATTTTTATTTAGTTTCAAATGGTACAGCGTAGTCACACTCGCTATTAGGGCAAGCTTTCTGTTCACCATCTTTTTTGGTTGTTTTGTGTAACAGTATTGGTGAGTGGCATTTAGGGCACTCTTCTTTTGTTGGTGGATACCAATAAGCATTTTTACACTTAGGGAATCCTGCACAAGCATAGAAAACTTTACCTTTACGAGACTTTTTCTCAACAATATGATTTTTATTACACTTAGGGCAAACCACACCAGTATCTTTAGATTTTTCAAGAGGTTCCATATGTTTGCACTCAGGGTAGTTTGAGCAACCAATAAACTTACCATAGCGACCTTGTTTGATATGCAAATCAGAGCTACACTTAGGGCATTTTCTATCCTCTACAACTATAAGCTCCTCTTTCTCAACTTCTTTATTATCACTATCTACAGGGCGAGTATATTTACAAGTCGGATAGTTTGTACAGCCAATAAATTTGCCATTTTTTCCAAGCCTAAGTGATAACTTACTACCACATTCAGGACAGTCTTCATTAAGCTCTTCTTGCACAACATCTTTACGTGATACATCTTCATAAATTTTATTAATTCTCTGAATGAAAGGGTGCCAGAAGTTATTTAGCACACTTAGATAATCATTTTTGTGATGAGCAATATCATCAAGCTCTTTTTCTAAGCCTGTAGTGTAAGAGTATTCAACGTATTTTTTGAAATATTCAGTTAGGAACTTATTTACGATACGACCTCTATCTGTAGGGATAAAACGGCGTTTTTCTACTTCAACATATTCTCTTTGTTGTAAAGTTGAGATGATTGTTGCATAGGTTGAAGGTCTACCAATACTATATTTCTCTAATGCTTTAACTAAAGATGCTTCTGTATAGCGAGGTGGTGGCTCTGTTGAGTGAGCTTTTGTAATCACATCATTTAGTGTTATTTTTTCACCTTTTCCAAATTTTGGTAGAGTTATTTCCTCATTATCATCTTTGTCATCTTCATCTTTCTCAACATTGTAGATTTTCAAAAATCCTGCATCGACAATAACTGTACCAGTAACTCTAAACTTATGTTGAGCATTTTTGGTAATTAAATCTACTAATGTACTATTTAAAGTTGCGTGCTTCATTTGGCATGCAATAGTTCGATTATAAATTAGACTGTAGAGCTTAAACTCATCAGCAGTTAAAAACTGCTTTATTGACTCTGGAGTTTT
Organism: Ornithodoros moubata; assembly: GCA_029532675.1. NCBI lineage: Eukaryota > Metazoa > Arthropoda > Arachnida > Ixodida > Argasidae > Ornithodoros > Ornithodoros moubata. Next base: position 36,782 of record JARGYV010058042.1, on the reverse strand, counting down.
ATTTGCAGCTGTGACACGGATAGCCTCATGTGCCTCTTGAGCATTATGTGATTTTTTCTCAAAAACTCGTGGTTTAGCTGGTAACATATCCTTGCCATACTTTGCTTGAATAAAGTTTCTGATATCATCAACAGCATCGTTAGAAAGGTTTGTTGAGTCTGTTCTCATGTACGAGATAAGACCAACAAATTCACCATTGCGTATATCTATACCTTCATATAACTTTTGTGCTGTAGACATTGTTCTTTTAGCAGTAAAACCAAGTTTTTTTGAAGCCTCTTGTTGTAATGTTGATGTTATAAAAGGAGGATATGGGTTTCTGCGCGTTTTTTTCTCAGTAATACCATCAACTATCAAAAAGCCATCAGCATCTTTTAAAATACAAGCTTTGGCATTATCAGCAGCTTCTGCAGTTGTAAAAGTGAATTGTTCAACTTTGTTATTGTTAAATTCAATTAGATTTGCAAATATTTGCTTTTGTTTTAAAGTATCTGCCGTTAGACTCCAATAGCCTTGTTTGACAAAGTTTTCACGCTCTATTTCACGCTCAACAATCATTCTTAGTGCTGGACTTTGTACTCTCCCTGCCGATAGACTACTTGCGATTTTACGCCATAACAATGGAGAGAGATTAAAACCAACAAGAAAATCTAGTGCTTGACGAGCTTTTTGAGCATCAACTAAATCCATAGATAACTCTTTTGGATTTGCTATAGCATTTGTCACAGCTGATTTTGTGATTTCGTTAAACGTGACACGATAAACATTTTTGTCCTTAAGTAAGCGTGCATTTTTTAATACTTCTTGTACATGCCATGATATAGCTTCACCTTCTCTATCTGGGTCAGTAGAAAGATAAATATTCTGCGCATCTTTTACCGCCTTTTTAATTGCATCTAAATATTTTTTGCTTTTTTCACTAGTTGTGAATTTAATTTTAAAATTATCATTTACATCGATAGAGGTATCTTTGGATGGTATTTCGCGTACATGTCCAAATGATGCTAATATTTCAAATTCATTACCAAGATATTTTTTTATAGTTTTTGTTTTGGCTGGAGACTCTACAATTACTAAATTTTTTGCCATTTTAAACCTTTGAGATAATTTTTTTATAAAAAGAGTATTTGTGTTAATACTCAACAGTGAATTAATAAAATATAAGAAAACAACCAGCTTATCAATAGTTAATGTACAAAAGTTGGTTTTATAGCAGACAAATATAGACTATAATTTGCTAAGTATTTTATATAATAAAATAATTTGTATATTTTAAGGTATCTAAAAAATGAAGCAAAAAAATGCAAAAGTAGTTTCTTTGCTACAGCAAAAGGGTGGCTCAGGAAAAACTACAACAGCAATTAATATCGCCTGTGGTTTAAAAGAACTTGGCTATAAAGTTGCCGTAATTGATATGGATAAGGATAAGCCTGATGCTTACATGTGGCTGGCTAAAAATAATCAACCAAGTAATTTTGTCTATAGTCTTGATGAGAAAAATGTGCGAGAAAAAGTTATTGAGTTTAAGCAAGGCTTAGATTTTATTGTAATTGATACACCACCTAATTTCCAAACTGCCGCATTAAAATCAGCATTATTATCTGATCTGGTAGTTATACCATGTTCACCTAGCGGTATGGACTTATCAGGTCTTATAGAGGCAAAAGACTTGGCTCTAATTGCTGAAAAACCTTATAAATTCTTTGCTAACAGAGTATAAATCCAATCAAATATGGCAAAAAGCTTATTGGAGTTTTTTGAACGAGATGGTAATTTCTTTGAGGCTTATGTTTCTCAAAGTATTAAGTTTATTGAAGCTGAAGCTGAAGGTGTTTATGTCGGTGACTATGCTAAGCAGAGCAAAGTTCATATACAGATTAAAAAACTTGCAAGAGAAATAGTTGAGTTCTTTGGAGAGGATAATGGCTAAAAAAGTTTCTTTAATGAACCGTAAAATTAATCAAAAGATTCATGATACTATCTCTCAAGAGAAAAAAGATATCCTCAGAGTAATGCAGTTACAAGACTTAAATGAGCAGGCAAGTAAGGTTGGTCAGCTTTTTGAGTTACCTTTGACTATCGTAAAACCAGATGCTAACCAACCACGCAAAACATTCAAAAATATTGATTCTCTAGCAGGTAGTATCAAAGAAAATGGTGTAATTCAGCCAATCATCGTTACAGCGAAAAAAGCTGACGGGATTCATTATATAATAGTTGGTGAACGAAGATATTTGGCAGCTAAGCAAGCTGGTTTGACAATGATACCATGCATAGTTAGACAAGAAGAGTCTGATGCAAATATTGTGCTGTTACAGCTTTTAGAAAATGATCAAAGAGAAAATGTTTCCCCATTTGAAGAGGCTGATGCTTTAAGAGATTTGATAGAGAATAAAAATGTCAAAAAATCTGATATAGCTAAGGTGTTAGGTAGAGATAACAGCTGGATATCTATGCGCCTAAAGATAGCTGAAGCTGATGAGAATATTCGTGAGCTGTCAAATAGAGGTATTATTCAAGATGTTAGAACTTTGTATGAGCTTAAGAAGTTTGCTGAAGAGATACCACAGGGGGCCCAAGAGTTTGTCAAAAAAGCTCTAGAGAATAAGATATCAGGTTCATATCGTAGTGCAATTACTCGTTATAGAGATAATTGGAAGCGCAAAGCTGAAATTTAGATAGTACAAAAATCGATGTCATAACTATTAAAGATATCACTAAAGATGGTAATCTTTTAAAAATAAAAGGTTCACGTTGCGGAACGAAAAGTTATACATATACTTTTGAAATAACACCAGAGTTCAAAAAATACTGTTTGATACATTAATAAATTAATAATAAAAAAATCATATGAAAATAGCAATTTTACAAACAGACCATATCCTAAAACATCGTCGTGGAATTGCCGGTGGTAATTATCTAGAAATGTTTACCAATCTTTTTTTAAGTTGTCTGTAGTGGTTGATTTTGATATTTTTGATGTAACTATACATAGGAGTATCCACAAGACTATAATATAATATGGTGGTTTTATAATAACTGAAAGTAAATCTATAGCTTTTGATAATCTTGCTTGGATTGTCAAGTTAAAAAGCAGAAATAGTTAAACTTCATGATAGTTACAAGAAGATTATAGGTATTTGTTTTGGACATCAAATTAGCTCAAGCCCTAGGTGGTAGAGTTGAACGAGGATCTAAGGGATTTGCAGTTGGTGTGCGTAATTGAGATTTTGACTAGAAAGTCATGGATGGAGCCCTTTCATAGTTATTTAAGTTTGTTGTTTTACCATCAAAATATGGTTGTTGAATTACCGCAGGGAGCTGAACTTATAAGTACGAGCTATTACTGTAAAGTTCAAATGTTTTATATAAATAATCATATTCTAGGCATACAGGCTCATACAGAAATGCTTAAGGTTCAAAACCGTGCCCTTATCAAAGAATATCAAAATGATATAAAAAATGAGTTTCATCATGCTTTAGAAAGCTTAAGGATTAGAGATAATAGTTTAATAATATCCAATTGGATGGTTAATTTTTTCGAGTAAGGATTGAAATATGCGACAAATAAATAGGCTAGTAGTTTTTGGAGATAGTCTTTTAGATAATGGTAATATCATGAAAACACTAGATATACCAGTTAAGCCATACTATGATGGCAGATTTTCAAATGGGCTAGTCTCAACAGAGATTTTAGCTCAAATGCTTGCCAAAGATCAGAAGCTATCAGAGATAAAACATAAAAATTATGCGATAGGAGGTGCTTTGACACATGGTACGAATCCATCATCATTACTAAGATATCATTCTTTTGCTGTATCTGAGCAAATTGTCAGGTTTGAAAATGAAGAAGGGAGGTTTGCTGATGATGATCTTGTCGTTATAAACGGTGGGGCGAATAACTTTATGTTTATGCTTTACAATGAAATCCCGTATATAAACCTAGTACCAAAATTTAGAGTAGCTCGAGATCTTAGTAAGATTGTCAGAAAAGCTATAAAAATGGGAGCTAAGAATATAATATTGTGGAATATCCCAGATGTTACTAAGGCACCAGCATATAAAGACTATCTATCTAACTGGGTGGGTAAATTTTTTAGATCATACATGCAAATAAATGTTAATCTACAGAATGGTTTATTAAGGAATCGTGTTGCAGAATTACAAGCAATTTTTCCAAATATAAATCTTAAGCTTTTTGATTTTTATAGCTTATTAAATGATTGTGTTGAGAACCCAGCTAAATATGGATTTGAAAATGTTACTGGTGCCTGTGTCGATAGCTATGGTGGTGCGGATTCATTAGGTAATATTCAATATGATATAGAGATAATGGGTGATCCAGAGAGGTATTTATGTTGGGACTATTGCCATCCAACAGCAAAAGCCAATAGGTTGGTTGCAAGTAAAATGTTTGATTTATGGAAACATGATATATGAGTCAAGATTTAATAGCTCAGCTTGAGTTTATTAGTGAACTTGAAAAATTAAAAAAAGTTTATCACCAAACTTGGTTGCCATGTGATAGTAATCGTCATGAAAATAGTGTTGAACATAGTTGGTAAGTTGCCCTGTCTGCTAAGATTTTGATGTAGTATGCTAATGTCAGCTTAGGTATTGCTAAAGTTACCAAGATGCTTTTGATTCTGATATAGTTGAGATGTTATAGTGGTGATACTTTTGCGTTTGCTGATAGTCAAACTCTACACTCACAGAGACAAAATGAACTTGCTGCAATTAAAAATAGCTAAAATTTTACCTAAATCTCAAGGACAACAGCTAGAGCAGCTATGGCTGGAGTTTGATAGCGTGCAGACAAATGAAGCAAAATTTATAATGCTATAGATAGGTTAGTACCAGCAATACAAAACTTTAATAATAATAATGGAGGTACATGGAAAAAAGTATAGTATTTTTAAGGATAAAATCTTAGAAAGAAGTAAACACTTAAATGAAATAGCACTAAAATCATATGATTATCTACTTGACAAGTTTGAAGAAAACTTTGTAGGCGATTTTTTTAAAATAAGCTATTAAAATAAACCAATCTTAAAACTCTATCTTAAATCATATGTTTTAAAGATAAATTAATCCTTAAATTCAGTTGCAACTATATAGAACTCTCGTGATTTTGCTCTTGAAGATTTTGGTTTAAACTGAATAACTTTATTGAAAGACTCTCTTACTAGCTTGAGATACTCATCACTACCTTGACCTTGAAAAACTTTTGCAACGAAACAGCCATTTTTATTAAGGCTCATATTGGCAAAATCCAGAGCTAACTCAAGCAGATATATCGATTTTGCTTGATCTGAAGTTTTATTACCACTTAGATTTGGTGCCATATCAGAGATAACACAATCAATTTTTTGATTATTGACAAGAATATTGAGTTTTTGATAAGTTTCATAACTAGAAAAGTCGCCTTGAATAAATTCTACTCCAGCTATTGGAGCCATCTCTAATAGATCTAGAGCAATAAGCTTACCATTTTTACCTATGTATTTTATAACTTGCTCAGACCAGCCACCTGGAGCTGTACCAAGATCGACGACAAACATGTTTGGTTTAAATAATTGATACTTATTTTGTATTTCAATGATTTTGAAACTTGCTCTACTACGGTAACCAAGCTTATTTGCTTGGATGACATAGTAGTCTGAAGTATGCTCATGTAACCATCTTTTAGTACTAGAACCTTTTGACATTTATTTAGCTAATTATTTTTTTGTATATTGTATGAATATTTTTATAATAAATAAAGATTTGTAGTGTTGTTAAATTTGTATATTTGAAAAGCTTATAAAATAGCTACTTTGTAGTTATACTTACAGTATTGAATATTTTAGGTTATTAGGTCTAAATATGCCCAAGAAAATTTTACCCCTTTGTTTGGTGAGTTTGGTAATGGCTTCATGTACTATAAAAAGTGATTTAGAGGATAATATTACCCATTATGAGAAACTAACAAGATATAGTATGGTTAAACAAGTTGATTTTAGTAAGCATACAAATGATATTGATGGAGCAAGATTCTTAGTAGCAAATTATCCAGATCAAATTATTCGTCTTGATGGTGTTGATTTTGATAATAGATATAATAAGTTAGTAAGCTATTTAAAAACTAATGGCTATACAATTATGGTAAATGAAAAATTACCTTTGACAGCTACAATTATTACTGAGGTTAATAAGCCTCTTCCTAATGTAAAATATATTGGTATTATTATGGAACAGGATTCAAAAATTGGTCAAACAATCTACAATATATCTTATGGCGGCAATGAATTCAAAGCGCGCCAATTATATAATGACTATAAAAAGTCATTATGATTTCTTATTTAGTAAACAAAGATACCATTATCAAGAGTATAACTCCACATGTAATAGCTGAGTCAGCTATATTAAAAGATGGCCAGTGATAGTTGTTGATATGAAAATCTAAGAAATCAATTACATAGCCTTGAAAAGCACGATTGTAAAAGTTGCCTAGGGCACCACCTAGAATAAGTGTAAAAGAAAATAGATTAAGTTTCTCAGTAGCTGGTTGCTTGACAATTAGGTAAATAAGAACAATTGCTGCAAACAGTGAAATGATTGAAAACATTATCATCTGCCATGATGTTTGATCATTACTTAGAAGACTAAACACTGCACCATGATTGTATAACAACGTAAGATTAAAAAAACTAGTTATTTTTACAGATTTAGCAAACTCTAGATATGTATTTGCTAAATACTTAGTATATAAGTCAGATAAAATAATCAAAATTGCTAAGATAAAATATTTCAATTTTGGTTTAAGCAAATTCACGTGACTCTCCAGTTGCTGTAGTTATATTTTCGACACAACGAATACAGATATCTTTGTACTGTTGATTCCCTCCAACTGTTGAGCTGCGATGCCAGCATCTTTCACACTTAGGTTCTTTAATTTTAGTTATTTCAATAAATAAGCCAGGAATATTAGCAGCAATTGACTTACATGACTTTTCTTCAATTACTTTTAGGTTTGCTTTTGAAGATATTAGTAAGAATCTAAGTTCATTACCAAGTTTTTCTAGTAGCTTATAATTATCCTTATCAGCATAAATTGTAATTTCAGCTTCTAGAGAGGCTTTGACAACATCTTCATTTCTTTTAATCTCAAGTACTCTATTTACTTCAGAGCGTATTTCTTGGATTTTTGCCCAGTATTCTAGATCTAGTTCAGCATCTGTGTCAAAAGATTTAAGTTCTGTATACCACTCACAAAGCTGGATTGGCAGGTCAGTAGTCTTTGGTGCAGCTTCCCAGATTTCATCAGCAGTGAATGAAAGTATAGGTGCCATCCATCTTACAAGAGCATGGACAATATGATAAATAGCTGTTTGGGCAGACTTGCGTGGATGTCCATCAGTTTTTGCAGTATACTGTCTATCTTTGATGATATCTAGGTAAAAACTTCCCATTTCAATAGAGCAGAAATGATGTATTAGCTGCGCGACTGTATGAATTTGATATTTATCATAAGCATCAATGATTTTATCCTGAAACTCTTTGGTTTTAGCTATTGCCCATTGATCTAGCTTAACTAATTTATCAAATTCAATAATATCAGTAGCTGGGTTAAACCCATCTAAGTTTGAAAGTAAGAATCTAGCAGTATTACGCAATCTACGATAAGTATCTGCAGTTCTTTTTAAGATTTGATCAGATACTGCCATTTCACTTTTATAGTCAGTTGAAGCTGTCCAGAGACGTAAGATATCAGCACCAAGAGTGTTATAGATATCTTGAGGAGATGTTACATTCCCAAGAGATTTAGACATCTTGCGACCATGCTCATCTACTACAAAGCCATGAGTGAAAACTTCTTTATATGGTTGGCTACCTTTAGCAGACATTGCTACTAAAAGCGATGTTTGAAACCAGCCACGATGTTGGTCAGATCCTTCTAAATATAAATCAGCTGGATAGTTTAGGCGTTTGTCTATGTCTAGTATACACATACTAGATGAGCCAGAATCAAACCAAACATCTAAGATATCTTTGACAGGCTTATACTGATCAGTTTCTACGATGAATTCACTGTCATCAGCATTAAACCATACTTCGATATCCCCTTTTTCAATTTTCTCAGCGACTTTGTTTAGTATTTCAATAGTGTTTGGATGTAGTTCTTCAGTTTCCTTATGGATAAATAAAGGTAATGGGACTCCCCAAGTTCTTTGGCGTGATATACACCAGTCAGGTCTATCTTTAACCATGCCCTCTATACGTGTTTGCCCCCAGCTAGGCGTCCAGCTAGTTTCTTTGATAGCTTGTAGTGCTTTATCACGCAATCCTTGTTTTTCCATGCTTATGAACCATTGTGGTGTTGCTCTAAATATAAGAGGAGTTTTGTGCCGCCAGCAGTGAGGATAGCTATGCTTGATCTTATCAGAATTCATTAGGCGTTTTTTCTCACCAAGAAGTTCGATAATTCTATTATTAGCTTTAAATATAAATTCTCCAGCAAATAGTTTGGTATTTTCGCTATAGCAACCATTACCTTTGACAAAAATTTCCATAGATAAGTTATGCTCTTTTCCTAGGTTGAAATCCTCAACACCATGAGTAGGAGCTGTATGTACCATACCTGTACCAGAACCATCAGTGACATGATCACCATGTAAAATTGGTACATGACGACTGTAGAAAGGGTGCTCAGCTATAATTCCAGTTAGTTTATCACCAGTTGTTGTAGCAATTATTTGAGCATTTTCTATGGCATATCTTTTAAATGTTTGCTCAACTAGATTTTTAGCCAAGATAATATAAAAATCTCCAATTTTAATTAAGCTGTAGTTTAGTTGGTTGTTTACTGCAATTGCTTGGTTAGCAGGAAGTGTCCAAGGAGTAGTTGTCCAAATAATTGCAAAAGCATCATGATTTAGCGAATCTAAACCAAAAGCTTGTGCAAGTTTGTTTTTATCTTTGATTTTAAATTTGACATCGATAACAGGAGAAATCTTATCGGCATATTCAACCTCAGCCTCAGCAAGTGCTGAACTACAGTCAGTGCACCAATGCACAGGTTTAAATCCTTTGCTTAGATGACCATTATCAATAATCTTAGCTAATGTTCTAATCATATTAGCTTCATAATCAAAATTCATAGTTAGATATGGCTGTTCCCAGTCACCTAGAACACCAAGTCTCTTGAAATCTTTTTTTTGGATTTCTACTTGTTTTTTAGCATATTTGCGACATTTTTTTCTAAAAGCGTCCTCAGATATACCTTGACCAGCTTTTCCATGTTTTTTCTCAACTTGTAACTCAATTGGTAAGCCATGACAATCCCAAGTAGGAATATAAGGAGCATCATAACCACTTAGGGTCTTTGACTTGATAATTATATCTTTAAGGATTTTATTTACTGCATGGCCAACATGAATATTACCATTAGCATATGGGGGACCATCATGAAGAACAAATTTCTCACGTCCAGCAAAATGTTCTCTAATTTTTTTATAAATACCTTGCTTTTCCCATTTGTTAAAAATGATTGGTTCTTTATTAGCTAGGTTACCTTTCATCGAAAAAGATGTTTTTGGTAGATTTAAGGTGTCTTTATAGTCACTCATATGGGTTTATTCCTTAGATATTAAATAATAAGTTTATATTGAGAAATTTAAAATTACTTAAGGTCAAATTATAAAGTACAAAGTTGATTATGTTAATAGCCTATAATGTAGTTATTAATTTTTTTGCAGTTTGAATATCTTTGAATATTTGTGATTTTAATTCTTCAAAAGAATTAAACTTTATTTCTGTCCTGATAAAACTGACTATTTCTGTGGTTATATGTTTACCATAAATATCCCTATTAAAGTTAAAGATATGAGTCTCAAGAAGGTTATTCTTACCATCGATAGTTGGCCTAGTACCAGCATTAGTTACTCCATAGAAAATCTCATCATCGATAAAAATCCTAGTTAGATAAACTCCCTTGAGAGCCGAATTTTTAGGTAATTTCTGATTGGCGGTATTAAAGCCAATTTTTCTACCATTTTTTTTGCCATGTATGACACGTGAGTTAATTTTTAGTGATTCACCTAAGAGCTTGTTGGCTTCTGCCAAATCATGATTTGTAATAGCTTGGCGAATATCACTGCTACTGATACGGTGATTATCTAGATTTAAGGTAAAAACCTTATCAACACTAAAATCATGGGTTTGTGAGTATTGGTTTAGAAGTTCATAATCACCGCCACGGTTTTTGCCAAATTTAAAGTCATCACCAACAATTATATGTTTGGTATTTAGCTTCTTGACAAGAAATTCTTCGATAAATTCTTTTGCAGTAATATTTGCAAATTTTGTATTAAATTTTTGACAAATTATATACTCTACACCAAGTTTATGTAAGTTGATTACTTTGTTTCTAAAATCATATATTCTTAACGGAGCTCTTTCTTTTGAGAAAAACTCTTTAGGTAAAGGTTCAAAGAATAAAATGTAGGGTACTAGATTATTCTCTTTAGCTATAGTTAAGAGTTTTTTTACGATTGCTTGATGACCTAGATGGATGCCATCAAAAGAGCCAATAGCTATTGCTTTAGGTAAAGGATCTTTGGTTTTATTTAAGTTTGTAATAATTTTCATTATAATAAAGAAGGTTTAAAGCAAACTCATTTGAAAAGTAATAATAGCGTATAGTATTCATTTTTTATTGAAAAAAAGCAACTACTGATAGATACTTATTTGTTAGATGTTTTGTTATAGTGTAACGTAAAATTTTATAAGTGGTTTTGGTCATGGAAAGACGTGAAAAAAGAATAAGAAAGTTAAGAAATAAAAGCGGTAAAGTTTTTGCAATAGAAACCAATCTTACAGGTAGACAGCTCTTAAATAATAGAGTTTTAAATAAGGATGTTGCTTTTAGTCAAGAAGAAAGAATTGCTTTTGATCTTATAGGCTACCTACCAGAAAAAGTCGAAAGTCTCGAAGAGCAGGCTATTAGAGTAAGAAGACAGCTTGATTTGAAACCTAATTCTCTTGAAAAATATGTATTCTTAAATAGGCTTCATGACTTAAATACTACGCTATTTTACCACTTTGTGCGTGAGAATTTAGAAGAAATAATGCCGATTATATATACACCAACAGTAGGTGAGGCAGTTGAAAAGTATAGTAGCCAATTTAGAAAACAAAGTGGTTTATTTATCTCTATAAGTCATAAAAAACATATTGCTAGAATACTAGAGCGATATGAGTATAATAGTATTGACCTAGTACTTGTTACAGATGGTGAGGCAATTCTTGGGATTGGTGATCAAGGCATTGGTGGTATGAATATTAGTGTTGGTAAGATTATGGTCTACGTTGCTGCGAGTGGTATAGATCCAGCAAGGGTTTTACCCATACAGCTTGATATGGGTACAAATAACAATGTTTTATTAAGTGCCTCAGATTACTTAGGTATACGTTTACCAAGAGTCTCTGGTGAAACTTATGATGAGTTTATTGAAGAGTTTGTTACTCAAATTAAAGCTAGATTTCCAAATGTGTTTTTACACTGGGAGGATTTAGGTCGTGATAATGCTACGCGTATTCTAGAAAAATATAAAGATAAGCTATGTACATTTAATGATGATATTGAAGGTACAGGTATTGTTGCGGCAGCTAACTGTATAGCTGCTGTCAAAACAGCAAGCACCATAAGAATAAATGCAGGTGAAATAACCACTGAAGAAGCATTAAGCGGTATATGTGATATTAAAGTAGTTATTTTTGGTGCTGGTAGTGCCGGTTGTGGGATAGCTAGGCAGCTTGCTGATGTAATCGCTGACAGAGCTGGAGTGTCTATTGAGAAAGCTAGAAACAGTATTTATTTAGTAGATAGATATGGTCTAGTTTGTAATAGACTAAGAGCAAAAAAAATTACACCAGAGCAGAAGCTTTTTGTTAAAACTAGTGAAGAAATTGATAAGTGGAAAGTTGAAGGCTTTAATTATATTACGCTTGATGAAACAGTTAAAAATACAAAATGTGCCATTTTAATTGGAACTTCTGGTCAGCCTGGGTCATTTACTAAAGAAATTATTAAAACTATGGCAAAAAATAATAATTACCCTATTATTATGCCTTTATCTAACCCTACATCTCTTTGTGAAGCATTACCTGAAGATATTATTAAATGGACAAATGGCAATGCACTAATTGCAGCGGGTAGCCCATTCCCTGATGTGACATATAATGGTCGTGAGTATCGTATTTCTCAAGGAAACAATGCCTTTATATTCCCAGGTTTAGGCTTGGGTTCTGTAGCTGTACATGCCCGAGTTCTTACAAAAGGTATGATTAGAGCAGCTTGCTATAGATTAAGTGATTTATCACTAATGGTAATCCATGAGGATATTACTCAACCATTACTAGCTAGGATAACAGATTTAGTTGACGTTACTAAAGAGATTACAAAAGCAGTAGCTAAGCAGGCGATTTTAGAAGGTGTACATGGCGTTGATATAGATCTAGAAGATCTAACCGGGATTGAGCTTGATGAAGAGATTGAGAGATTAATTAATTTATCATCATGGACACCAATATATGCACCATATATGCCAATCTAAATCAGTTTGTGCTTCTGAGACTTAGAAACAGTTTACACATATAGAATATTTAGTTATTATTTATCTTTTTAAAGGTGCAAAATTTATTGAACCCAAGCATATAATTGTGCTAAACTCGACGGGATTTTCTTCGATTTGCTGGTTTATTGTTATAGGGAAGTTTTACTATGGTGCGTAAATTAAAAAAAACCTGTTTGTTGGTTAGTAGCTTATTAGCTTGTAGTGGTTTAGCTTCTTCTGAAAATTCTCCTCAAGTTGTTTCACAAGGAGGTCCTCTTGGCGCTACCAGTATTGGTGATCAAACACTAGGTCAGCCAGATCCAAATGCTAGTGCAGTACCTTCAACAGCACAAGCTACAGGATCAAATCTAAATGATAGAGAACTTTTATTAAAGTTACAGCAACAAGTACAGCAACTTCAAGGACAGTTGCAGCATCTTAAAGCCCAGGGCAATATTGGTGGTGGATTAGAAAATACATCTAATGGTAGTTCACAGTTTACCACTTATAGTTCAAGGGTTGATGGTAATAAAAACCCTCGTACGCTTAGCGGAAATGGTGAAAGTAGAGATTTAAGTCAGGCTTTAATTGGTGGTGAGACTTCATCAGATATTATGGAGAATGTCAATGTGAGTAATTCAATCATCAATCTAGGTGATCAGGCATTAGGAGGTGTATTTAACCAAAAAGGTGGTATTGACGTAGGTGGAGCTCCGGCAATTACAACCCAAGGTCAGGTTACTTACTTAAGTTCATACTCTGGTAACAACAGTATCCCAATCGGGCAGATTTCTTCTAACCTTTTTGCTTCAACATTATTAGGTCAAAGAGAGAAATTTGATGATTATTCAGTATTCTTTGGTGGTTTTATTGAAGCAGATGCACAAGCATGGTTTGGTAGTAGCATAACTAGATCTGGAGCAAATTCTCATCCTGGTAATGGTCAAAATATATATTTGACTAGTGCTAACCTTTATTTCTTATCAAATTTAGGTCACTACGTAACAGCACAATTTGACTTTGACACTAACGAGTCAGGGCAGTTTAGTTTGGGTAACGCCTTTGTGATTTTTGGTAACTTAGATACTTCCCCATTCTTCGTAACTGCTGGTAGAAATAAACTTTCAGTCGGTACATATGGTGGTGGTGGTACCTGGACAAGTGGTATCACAAAATTCTTATCACCAGGTAACGTTACCAACTTATCTGTTGATTATAAAGACCAAGTTTGGAACGCCAATATTGCAGTATTTGGTTCAGATGACAAGCATGCAAATGTCTCAACTGGTTTATTCTATGCCGATAGTTGGACATCAAATTTGGCAGTTGGTTTTAACATTGGTTATGTCTTTAATATTGCAGGAGCTGATAATTTTTCGATAGCAAGCTCATTGAAAAATTTAAATCGTAGTGGTGATAATGTTGGTGCTTTAAACGTCGATGGTAACTTAACTTATGCAATTTGGGATGGGTTCTTAAACTTAGGTGCTGGTTGGGCAAGTACAACAAATAAAGAAGATTTTAATGGTAACGGAGGCAATGTATTAGCTGGTGCATGGTATGGAGCGGCCAACTATTCATTAGTGCTTGGTGGTAGAAATACTAACTTTAACGTTACGTATGGCCAATCATATAATGCTGCAGCCATTCCAATGGCGACAGCAAATGCCTCGCCAAATTTCGGTCAAACAGCAGCAGGTATTAAACAACAGCTTATTTTTTCGGCTCAACGTGCTTACTTTGATGATAATGTTTTGTTTGGCCCTGAATATGCGTATCAAAGACTGTATACTGGTGAGCATATGAATACAATTACGCTGGATATGTCTGTATACGTATAAAAAATATATCGTATGAATGTTTAAAAAAAGCTTTTAGTTGTTATTACATTATTATTTTTTTTAGACATTAATTATGCAACAACTAATCAAGCTAATGACTCTTCAAAATTAAATGCTACCGAAATTACTAAACTTGCTAATAAAATTAGGCTCTTACAAGCTCATATCGCTAAACTTGATAATCAAAGAATAACTGATGATACTGTTGTGGGACTGACTGGGTTCACAGCAAAAAGTCTCTAGTGATCAGTTTAATGATTTCGACAAAAGCACGAAAGTTAGATAATAATATTTACAGCAACAAGTAACTTTAAGCTCGTCTGATAGTGATAGAGAGGTCGATGTTGGTAATCAAGTTAAGATTACCACCCAAGGTGAGGTCTCATATGTTGGTTCATTCTCGAGTAATAATACGGTACTATTAAGCAGTTACCAAGTAACCTTTTTGCCTCAAGTATCCTAAGGCAGATAGCTTTCTTTGATAATTACTCAATTTTCTTAGGTGGATTTATTCAAGCTGATGTACAAATCTGGAACGGTACTGATATTACAACTATAAGTGGTGGAAATTTTCCAGGTACTGGCCTTAACTAGTGCAACGCTATACTTTTTGGCGAATCTTGGTCATTATGTCACAGCGAATTTGGATTTTGTTGCTAACCAGAATAATAATTATGATCTGCAGGATGAATTTGTAATTTTTTGGTAATCTTGATACAATACCAGTATTTGTATCTGTTGATAAATATAGTCCTTCAGTGAGCTCGTTTGGAGGTGGTGGCCCTTAGACAAGTGGTATCACTGCGAATATATTTAGACCACTTAAAGGGGGTTTACCAATGTAGTAATAAACTATCGTGGTGATACCTCAAATGCTAACTTTACTGTTTTTGATGCAAAAAAACATGTGACTTTCTCTGTAACGTATTTTGATGCTGTGAGTATTCGAAATATAGCCAAAGTAGATTTTAATTTGGGTTATATACATGATATTCATGGTGCTAATAATGAT
Organism: Ornithodoros moubata; assembly: GCA_029532675.1. NCBI lineage: Eukaryota > Metazoa > Arthropoda > Arachnida > Ixodida > Argasidae > Ornithodoros > Ornithodoros moubata. Next base: position 21,333 of record JARGYV010058042.1, on the reverse strand, counting down.
TTAACTTTGTTGATAAGCATTTCAGAGAGTTTAATATCAATATAGCTATAAACTTTGAGAGTATTCCTTTCCTACCAGGAAATTTAAATATTCGTGCTGGCTGGATAACTACTACAACCCAAAGTACACAATTTAATGGTCGTAGTAATGCATTTGCAGGAGCTTTTACAGTACAAGTAGCATACACTTTTAGATTATTTGGCAGCGGTCAGAATATTAACGCTAGTTATGGCCACTCTTATAATGCCGATAACATTATCTACTGGAGGGCGCTTTTTTCTAGCAGCTTCAGGGATTAAAGATCAAATTCTAATATCTACTCAACGATCATTCTTTGATAACAATGTTCTTATTGGTCTAGAGTATTCATGGCAGAGCTTGTGCAATGGGCAGCGGATGAATACATTTACACTAGATCTTTCGGTTTATATCTAGGAGGAGTACTTAGATAGTCTATTTTAGTAACTAACTAATCACGAAGAGCAAGAAATTTACTAGGTAAATATTGTTTTGCGTAACAGCAACATAATTTTGCTATTACACTATATATTTGTGAATTAGCTCTCTGAGTGATAGTAAATACTTTAGAGTATGCCTGCAAATGCTTATTATAGTCTCTATATTCATCAGAAAACTTGTCTGCGAATATATTTATAATTATAAATCTGATATTAAATATACTTTTTAATCACTTATTGGTATTTGTATATTGATAATATTTCTTATAAGTTCAATAATTTAATTTATATTTTAGTAATTATTATTTTATTAATAATATTTATTAAAAATATAGATAAAGAAGGTAAAAATGAATAAAAAATAACATGATTAATTTTTATGACTGGTTCTATAAATGTAGGATTAGTTTATCTAGATAATAAGTTTAATTTCGTGGATAAAACCTCAGGAACAGTAACGAAGTTTAAATTCATCGAAATGATCTGATTATTAGTGATCAAAAGCTGATGAACTTAAATATCTAGATCAAGAGAGGTTACCGGTAATATTTTTAAATATAATTAACCAGCGGAGAGACATAAAATAGAGGTATTTAAAGATTTGACTTTTTTCCATATGCATTTTCAAATACTGATTTTACTTTTCATGTTGATAAAGAGGAAAGAGCTGCTTTAAATTCTTGCTCAAGGTAGCAATAATCATTGCAATAATTGGTGGTTTGAATAAAGATCAATGTTTTTTCTTTCAAAGAGGAAACAATACTAATAATGAAATCATAATGACTTCAAGTAATTGTATAAATAACTGGTAATTAAGAAGGTAAGTAAAAATGAAAAAATATTATTTTATTTAGTATGTTAGCAACTACTTCAACTATGTGTGCAACACAAGTTAGTGCTAAATTAAAAATCCAAAATAATTTTAATGCTGTGATGCATGTGAAAATGTCTAAAGAGCTTAGTTCTAAAGCAAAATTTGAGAAAAATGCTGCTTATGATATTCAACCAGATAAAGCACAAAAAATTACTGTTTTGATAGATTATGGAGCTACTGGTGATTTTTATGTTGAAGTTGATGCTCAGTGTAAATTTAATGCAAGTGTTGATGCAGAGGTATGGGAACTTATAAGTTCTGGAGGCAAACATCTAGCTGACTTTAAAACAGAGGTGAGTTGTAATTTTGCAGCTAATGCAAGCGCTTTTGCGACTCTAGGCATATCTCAGTTAACATCTCTAGTAGCTAATGTATCTTTCACAAAGAGTGATGGATTGCACGAATGTAGTTTAAATAAAGATTACATAAATATTTATCTTAGATCATCAAATAAGGTGGTATAGATATCACGTACCAGATGTCTTAGGAGGTGCTCAGTATGGTTGTTATACAAGTGAAGATAATTCATTAGTAGTTGATAAGAATATTCTACCACCAACTCATGTTAAGCTTATCGTCCCATCTTCAAAGATGACATATTCTGTAACTCTAGATTCATAATTATTATTCTAAATTACAAATTATTTTTTACCTTAAGTGATTTGCTTTATAAAAATTCTGAAATAGAGTAAGATTATCGGTAAATTATAAAATTATCGAGTAACAATGTCTTTTTTAGTTGCAATTGTGGGTAGAGCCAATGTTGGTAAATCTACTCTTTTTAATGTTTTGACAAACTCGCGTGATGCCTTAGTCTTTGATTTTGAAGGTGTAACGCGTGATCGTCAATATGGGCAAGCAAAATACGATGATTTGGATTATCTAGTAGTTGATACTGGTGGTATCTCAGATAAAGATGTAGGCTTTGATGAGTTTATAGCTAAACAATCACAAGTAACTATAGATGAGGCAAATATAGTTTTCTTTGTAGTTGATGGTAAGGCTGGATTGACAGCTGGAGATGAGTATGTTGCTGATCTTTTACGCCAGAAAGATAAGAAAGTAGTAGTTGTGGTAAACAAGGTTGATGGTACCGAAGAAGAAGCAGCAATGGCTGAGTTTTATAGTTTTGGCTTTGATAAAGTATTTGCAATATCTGCAGCACATCGTAGAAACACACAAAAGCTAGTTGATAAGTTTCTGAAAAAACCATTAAACGAATACTATCAAGATTATACTCAAACACAAGAGCATAAAGAACAACAACGTCATGGTGTCCATTTTTCATTAATTGGTAGACCTAATGTTGGTAAATCGATACTTACAAACAGAATGCTTGGTGAAGATAGAGTCGTGGTATTTGATATGCCAGGCACTACAATTGACAGTGTCAGTATTCCGTTTGAGCGCCATGGTCAGAAGTATACTATAGTTGATACAGCTGGTGTGCGCAAAAGAGGCAAGGTAAAACAAACTTTAGAGAAGTTTTCGGTAATAAAAACATTACAAACAATACAAGATTCAAATGTTGTAGTCGCAGTAGTTGATGCAAGACAGAGTATTTCAGATCAAGACCTAAGTCTGATACATTTTGCTATCAAAAATGGTAGAGCATTAGTTTTAGCTGTAAATAAATGGGATGGTATGACAGAAGAGGATCGTACTCAGGTTAAACAAGACCTTAAAAGAAAGCTTTTTTTCCTACAGGATTATGTTGATATACACTTTATCTCAGCATTACATGGTACTAATGTTGGTCATATTTTTGAGTCAATAGACACGGCCTATACTTGTGCAAATAAAAAAATAACTACAGCTGATGCTACGCGTTTAATGCAGCTTGCAGTAGAGGCGCATTCACCACCAATCGTAGGTAAGTTTAGAATTAAACTTAAGTATGCTCATGTTGGAGGCCACAATCCACCAGTTATTGTGATACATGGTAACCAAGTAAGTAGATTACCAAACTCATATAAAAGATATTTAGAAAATTTCTTTAGAGAAGCTTTAGATTTCTGTGGTACTCCAATAGTGTTTGAGTTTAAGCAGTCAGAAAACCCTTTTGCAGATAGAAAAAATAAGAGATCAAAAGATGAAGGCAGTAAGAGTAAAAAAAATAAGTAAGATTGCTGATGAAATAACCATTAATATTAGTGGTGCAAAAAATGCTTTGTTACATTTAATTTTTGGAAGCTTAATTCCAGATACTAAAACAAAATTTACTAATGTTCCAACGACTCTTTTAGACTATAAAGGTGCTAAAGAGATCTTAGAAAGTGTCGGTGCTCAAGTCATCGAAAAGGGTGAGAATGTAACTATTGATACAACTAGCATTTCAAATGAAACTTTAGAGCTATGTGGAAAGATGACATCTAAAACACGCTGTTCTTTGATGCTTTTAGGCTCATTACTTAAAAAAAAAGGTCGTGTTAAGATTGGTTTTCCTGGAGGTTGTAGTTTCAGTGAAAAAAGGCCTTTTGATATTCATCTAAATGGCTTAGAAGCGTTGGGAGCTGAAGTCAAATTGATTGATGATCATATAGAAGTTATTTACAAAGAAGAAAAAAACGCGGAGTTTAAGATGCCTTTTCCTTCAGTTGGTGCAACTATTAATTTGATAATGTATGCTGTGACTGGTAACTCTGAGGTTATACTTGAAAATGTTGCTTTAGAACCTGAGGTTGTTACATTAATAGACTATCTTAATCAATGTGGTGCAAATATTAATTTTGATACGGATAGCAGAAAAATAAAAATCTTAGGTGTCATGAGATTAAACGGCTGTGAGTTTGAAATTATTTTTGACCGTATTCAAGCTATGACTTATGCTGCTATGGCATATTTGCATAAAACAAATGTTACAATTACAAATATTAATACCCAAAATACATACAATATCAAAAAACCACTAGAAAAATTGGTCAATGCTGGAGCTAAATGGGAGTATGACCAAGTTAATCGTAGTATTAAGTTTTTTGGTAAGGATAGTCTTATCAAAGGTGTTGATATAATTGCCGCACCTTTTCCACATTTCCCTACTGATTTACAGCCAATATATGCAGTGATGTTATTTATGGCAAATAGCTCTAGTACTATTCAAGATACGGTTTACCCTGAGCGTATAAATTATGTTTATCAAATTCGTAAAATGGGTTTTAATATATCTATAGATAATACTCTTATAAAAATAAAGCCACTTGAAAATCTAGATGATATACGCCCAGCGGTGATGAGTGTCAAAGATCTGCGCGCTGGTATGGCATGCTTAATGGCAGGATCATTATTATATGAATTTTCGATTATTAATAATGCTCATCAGATATTTAGAGGGTATAATAATCTCATAGAAAATATGTCTCATTTTATGCAAATAGAGATTTTAAATGATAATGTTTAGGTAACTAATGTCAGAGTATATATCTTTAGAACAATATAATACATATCGTATTAGGTCTTTTGCTAAATATGTTTATTTTCCTACTAATAATCAAGAACTATTAGATATTATTAATAAGCATCAGAAATTATTTTTCCTTGGTAACGGTAGTAATGTCATTTTTTCTAAAGAGTATTATGATGATGTAGCATTTGTGATTTTCACTAAAAAATTCAACTCTTTAAATATTACTGATAATTATGTTAATGTCCAAGCTGGAGTATTATTACAGGATCTTGTATTAGCTACCTATAATGCTGGCTTAAGTGGTATTGAGACTTTTTATGATGTGCCAGCTAGTGTTGGTGGAGCATTGATTATGAACGCTGGTGCATATGGTGATGAGATATACACTTGTGTCAAAAGTGTCACAATACTTAACCTTAATACCAAACAGATAAAAAAATATTCAAAAAAAGATATTGAATATGGTTATAGATATTCGATTTTTAAGTATATGAAAGATATTTGTATTTTATCAGCGGAGTTTGAGTTTGAGCATAAATCAAAACAAGAGATAAAAGCAAAACTAGATGATATTTATTCATGCCGGTTATCTAATTTACCACAAAAACCTACGGCTGGAAGTGTTTTTAAGAGACCACAAGCAAATATGCCAGTAGGTGTTATGGTAGAGCAGCTAGGGCTAAAAGGTAAGCAAATTGGTGATGCGCAAATATCACCAAAGCACAGCGGCATTATCGTAAATAATGGTAATGCTAGCGGTCAGAACATCTTAGACCTTATTGAGTTTATAAAACAACAAATTTTGGAGCATTATAATACCGAGTTACATGAGGAGCAAATTGTTATTTAAATTGCTTTAGATAAAAGCTCTTTCTTATATGTATAATATCTACTATACTTTGCATAGGAAAAAATTTTTTGACAAATTATGAAAAAAAGTTTTATCATCTTTGATAATTGTTTCCTTATGTTGCAGTATTTCTATAGCTGATACAATTACTGTTAAGGCTCAACAGGTAGTCAATATTGGTAGTAAAGATAACCAACTGCGTCAGTATGCTTCTAAAACTTCTATAAATAGTGATTCTGCTTTGTTAACTCAAAGTCAAATTGCTAGTTTCTGTTATTAAACAAAGTGAAGCGCCTAAAGCAAATGATTATGGTGATACTTTGAGTAGTCTTGTTGACACTGGTGATGATGATTATGAAAAGCTTTTAGCTGAAGCTGAAGAGATCCTAAAAGATAATGCTCCATCAGAAACTAAAAAAAAGATAGATGCTTTCAATCTTGAACTTGCAACTAAAGCTAAACAGGAAAAACAAAAACTTAAAAAGCCAGCAGCGAGTGTCTTAACTGAGGCGCGTAATATGATTAAAGAAAATCATAATATTGATCAAGATTTTAAAAAATCGCAAAGTTATTATAAAGCTAAGTCCACTAAAGATTATATTGATGAGAATATTAAAAAATATAATTACGAATATAAAGTAAAAAATTATAAAAATCTTTTAGATAATGTTAGTGCCCCTGAAGAAATAGATAAAACATTTGAGCAAATAGATAACGATGAAAATAGCCAGGGTTTTAAGTATAAACTATCTGATGGTTATCCTATCGAACAAATTACTACTGTAGGGTTGCTAAGTGGTGAACAGCAGCGTTTTAAAAAATGTTTGATTATGAAAACCTATGGAGGTGGTACATGGAGAACATATTGTCAGCCACTGAAAAAACCGACAAAATGTTCTGATTATGATTGGCAGCAGTTATCTACTATGCCTGTCATGTATTGCTAAGAGATTTTTTCTTAAAATCAGTAATTTGTTTTTTTAGCTCTTCTAAGCTTATTCTATTTGAGTTTACTTGAGATTTTAGAGTGTTATCTTGAGACTTGCGTATGGCATAACCGTATAATGCTTCTATTTCTAACTGTAAATTTTGTTTAAATTTCTTAATAAAACTATACCACATACTTTTACCAGTTAAGCCACATTGCATATTTGTATCAGCTAGTGGTTCATTTAGATGTCTTATATCATCAAAAAGAATATTTATATTCTCATAAGTAAATGTGATAAGATCTGACTCAATAGCAAGGCTTTTATATTGGCTAGCTTGTAGCATATTTCCCCAAGTTAGAAGATCAATCATGCTATTGGTATGCTTGTGATTACTGACACATGCAAAAGCTTCTTTCAGTGTCGCAAATGATTTATCGCCAAAAGTTGAAAAGAGTAAAATACCATCATCATCATTAATCAGCTGATAATATTTATCTAGCTCTTGAGATAAATTATCTGTTAAGTGAATAATAGAGTTTGAGAAAATAATATCAAATTGTTGCTTAAAGTTTTGATTGGTGTGAATATCAGCGTTAGGAAATCGTTTGTATAATTTCTCAAAATAATCATTATCACTATAACCAGTGACTAAGATATCTTTAGGATCTAGCTTTATAAATTCCAAACGCTTGAGTAGTCTTTGGGCAATTTCATTTTTTATAAAAGATTGAGAATATAGTTTTCTCTTTGATAGTCTATTAAGAAAAAGATTATAATTGAACATATAAAAACTTCTTTTATAATTAATTATGAAAATTATAACAAAAACCATGAAAATATTATCTAATCAAAACTGCCTATTTTATGTAAATAATCTACTAATGATAATATTTGTAATTGTTGTTTTGAGAGTTTATTACAACAACTATAATTTTCAAAAACAACAAATAGAGCTTAATTCAAGATTTGATTATTTTTATTTACTTAAATATTTTTCAGAAGTTAGGTTCTTGCTGCAGAGATTTAAGTTTAATAAAGATTTGTTAGCTGGTTAGATTTTTTCTAAATTGATTAGGCATTGGTGGGATGATGATATGGCCCAGCAGCATTTCAAAAATGTAGATGCTATTGGAGCAATACCAATACATAGGCTTAGATATCTATACCGTGGCTTTAATCAAGCTGAAGTGTTAGCTAAATCACTATCAGAATATACTGATATTAAACCAGCTTTTGAGAATTATGTGAGAATCAAGTATACAAAATCCCAAGCTAAATCATTGAAGCAAAAAAGAGCTTTACAGATAAAAGTGGTATTTGTGCTTAACTAAACCAATTATAGCAAAGCATTTACTTGTATTTGATGATGTCTTAACTACTGGCTTATACACTTAATGAGTTTATTGAAACTATTTCAAAAAAGAAGTAAAATTCAAAAAATATCTATAATCACACTAGTAAGACCTGGATAGTCTAATTATAACTAAATGTTATTAATAACATAAAAATTATATATTTAAATTTAAGGAAATGTTTTGTAATAATAATCACATAAAGATTACAAAGATTTATAGAGTAGGTGACTAAAATAAGAAAAATAATATTATCAGTAGTGTGTTTATTAGTTTATCAACTATGAGTTTTGCATAAGGTTTACATTAAGTAAATAGTTTTTCAAATAACTCTTTCCCACCACCAGTTCTGAGTTTAGCAATCTAGTTTAAGAATTTTGGTTTTTAAATTGATTATTCAGGAAGTTTAGATTTGATTCTACCAGCTAAGATATGAGCGTGAATATGAAAAACCATCTGTCCCCCTTCTTTACCAGTATTAAATACAGTCTTAAAACCGTTTAATCCTATTAGCTTAGCAACTTTGGGAATACTAAGCATAAATTTACCCATAAGCTCTTGATCTTGTTCGTTTATATCATTTAAGCTAGCGATGTGTCTTTTAGGGATAACAAGGACATGCACATCAGCAGCTGGGTTGATATCATGAAAAGCAAAGACGTTTTCACCTTCATAAACTTTTTTAGATGGTATTTCACCATTAATAATTTTGCAAAAAATACAATCTGACACCTATTTCTCCTTCTTAAAACTATAGTAAATCAAGCATACAACTCCGAGAACTATAAAACTAGTATTATGATTACTAATAAAGTTTTGTAGTTTAATTAGTGGAGTTATATCTTTATTCAAAGTATATATTACTCCGACGGTTGTTAAAGCTATCCCACAACTTAAAGCAAATCGATATTTTTTCTTAGGCTCTTTTAAGTCATTAATTTGCGCAGATGAAGTAGCATTTTTTAGGTTGATTTGTGTCTGTTGTAATATATCAAAAACCATGCGTGGTAATTCTGGTAGTTTATCACTAACTCTAGGCATATTTTCCATTGAACGATAGTAGAAACCTCTTAGACCCATTTGCTCTTTCATCCATTTTTCTAGGATTGGTCGAGACGTTTCCCAAATATTTAATTCAGGATGAAGTTTTTGTCCAAGACCCTCAACATGAAAAAGAGTTTTTTGTAACAGTGTAAGTTGAGGTTGGATGTTCATATTGAAACGACGAGCTACTATAAAAAGTTGCATCAGAGTATAGCCTAGTGATATCTCTTTCATAGGCTTTTCGAAGATTGGCTCACACACTGTTCTAATCGCTGATTCAAGTACATCAACACGCGTATCACTTGGAACCCAGCCAGATTCTATATGTAGCTCAGCAACTTTACGATAGTCTCGTTTTAAAAAAGCCGAGAAGTTACCTGCAAGGTAGCGCTGATCATCACGATTAAGAGTACCAACGATACCAAAATCTATTGAAATATATTTTGGATCAGTTGGATTAGACACATCGATAAACATATTACCAGGGTGCATATCAGCATGGAAAAAACAGTCATCAAATACTTGTGAATAAAAAATTTCTACACCCCGCTGTGCTAGTAGACGACGATCGACACCTAAGGCATCTAGGGTTTCTATATCAGAAACTCTTATGCCACCAACTCTCTCCATTACCATCACAGTAGAACTAGTATATTCCCAATATATTTTAGGAACATAATGTATGGTTGAGTTTTCAAAATTTCTACGAATTTGAGAAGCATTTGCCGCTTCACGGACTAAATCAAGCTCATCAAAAAAGCTTTGATTTATCTCTTTGATAATCTCTACAGGCTTAAATCTTCGTATTACTTTGAGTTTACTAAGTAAAGTTGCAAATAGTAGCATCAAAGAAGTATCCAGTTTAAGAATTTTCTCAATTCCCGGACGCAGCACTTTCACTACCACTTTTTCATCATTCTGTAATACAGCAGCGTGCACTTGAGCTACAGATGCAGACGCCAATGTAGTGCTTTCAAAGCTTTTAAAAATCTCATTGATAGGTTTTTTTGCAGCTTTTTGAATTTGTTCAGCAGCTATTTTATTATCAAAAGGTGGGACATTATCTTGGAGTTTTGAAACTTCTTTTATCACATCTGGAGGTAGTAAATCAGCTCTAACTGATAACGCTTGTCCGAATTTGATAAAAATAGGTCCAAGTTTTTCTAAAGCTTCTCTAATACGCACACCATGTTCGAGCCTACTTATTCTTGGAGAATAGTAAAATGGATTCAGAAATAATAAAACTCTTAGAGTTTTTATTTTTGTCGCTCTAATTGGTTCATTGAGTAGACAATATTTATTTATAATATAAAAAATGTATATAAGCCTTAGAAATTTTTTAATCATTGTTTAAGCCTTGTAATAATTTTAGCTTTAACTCTATTCTATCAGTGGTCTGCTTTAGTTCTTGAACTTGGCGATAAAAGATATTAATTTCATTTTGAGATATCAGAGTCTTTTTCTCTTCTGTTAGGAAGTCTTTGATATCGACAATAGTCTCTTGTCGTGAGGTTTTAAAGTATTGTTTTGCTTTTTGAAAAGGTTTAGCAACAATTCCAGCAAATTCAGGACTGGTAAGTTCAGATATTTTGTAAACTAAATCAATATCAATAGCATTCAAAAATTTATTAAAAGCATTAAGATCTTTTAGGCTACCTTGATAATAAAGTTTTTCAGCTATTATTAACTCTTGTAGGTTTTTATTGAAAATAAGTTCTAAAATATAAGCTAAGTTACCTTTTAAAATGTTTTTAGTAGGCTCGTTGTTGGCATGTATTTTAGAATCTTCTACTTTAAGCGTAATCATTAAATCAATATCAACGATATTGACACTTAAAGTTTTACCATTTAGAGGTAATAGCAGAGCACTTACCTGAGGATCAAGTTTAGATAGAAGACCTAAGGTTGTATTTACTAGTTTTAGCATTTTAATATTTATATCCAATATGTAGTGCTACAATACCACCAGTCATGTTTTGATATTCGACATTATCAAATCCAGCGTCATACATTATCCGTTTTAGTGTTTGTTGATCAGGATGCTTACGGATTGACTCAGCTAGGTATTTGTAGCTTTCGGCATCTTGAGTAATAATTTTACCTAAAAATGGTAAAGCTTTGAAAGAGTATTCATCATAAACTTTAGAAAGCAAAGGTATGATAGGCTTAGAGAATTCTAGTACAAGTAAGCGACCACCAGGTTTTAGAACGCGGCACATTGATACTAGAGCTTTATATTTATCTGTAACATTTCTAAGCCCAAATGATATTGTAATACAATCAAAATAATTATCAGCGAAAGGTAGGCACTCAGCGTTAGCTTGGACATATTCAATATTGCCAACGCAACCCTTGTTAGTTAGCTTTTCCTTGCCTACTTCAAGCATTGAGGAGTTAATATCACTCAAGATTACTTTACCTTGTGAGCCAACCATTTGACAAAATTTATATGCTAAATCACCAGTACCACCAGCAAGATCTAAGACATTATCACCCTTACGAACATAAGATTTAGCAATAGTTTGTTTTTTCCAGATGCGATGAATTCCAAATGACATTAGGTCATTCATCAAGTCATATTTAGCTGCTACTGAATGGAATACTCCAGCTACTTTTTTTGTTTTTCTTCCCAAGGCACTTGTGTAAAGCCAAAATCTGTTGTTTTATTTTCTTTAGACATCTAAACTAGATTGTAATATTGAGATGTTATTTTATTATAGCAGAATATTAACTATTTGTATTGGCAAGATACCATTAAATATGGAGTATAACAATGTATATATTATCTGGAGATATTGGTGGGACTAACACTAGATTAGAAGTTTCTCTTTTAGAGAATGGTGTGACACAAAGTATAACAATAAGAAAGTATAAAGGAGCGAATTTCAATTGTTTATCTGATATCATCGATAAGTTTTTATCCGAGGTGGACTTGGTAGGTCAGATAGATTCTGTTTGTCTAGCTGTAGCTGGTTTTGTCTCTAACGGTGAGGTTGAGGTAACTAATCTACCATGGATGGTTTCTGAGCAATATATCTCAGAGGGTCTTGGTATAGACAAAATTAAGGTTAAAGTAATCAATGACTTTGAAGCAATTGGTTATGGTATAGAGTCTCTCGATAGAGAAAAAGATATCATCACAATCCAACAAGGTAAAAAAGATGATGACAACTTATGTGCTGTAGTTGGTGCTGGTACAGGTTTAGGAATGTGTTTAGTCAGCTATGATAAAGACAATAAACCAAGAGTTTACAAAACAGAGGGAGGACATGTTGATTTCTCACCTGTTGATGATGAGCAAGTTGAGTTATTTAAATTTATGCGTAAGACTTTTCATCGTATCTCTCCCGAGAGATACTGTAGTGGCTATGGTATTTATAATATCTATAAGTATGTAGTGCGTCATCCTTTATATGATCAACCTGAATGTATGGAGTTACGTAGAGCGCTATTTAGTGTTTCAGATTCCGATAAGGCAGCAGTAATTGTTAAGTATGCTATTGAACATAGAGAACCATCAGCATTGAGAACGATAGATATATTCTTAAGTATATATGGTTCAGTTGCTGGTAATTTAGCACTTACAAGTTTACCTTTTAGAGGTCTTTACATAGCCGGAGGTATTGCGCCAAGACTTATCAAACAAATAAAAGAGAGTAAATTCTTAGAGAAGTTTAGAGACAAAAGTAGAATGTCAAACATGATGAAAGACTTTCCAGTACATATAATTATGAATACGGATGTCGGTTTGATAGGTGCGCGTACTTATGCAGCTGGGTTAGTAAAGTAATTTAGTTGTTGCGGATATTTTTATTTTTTTTGATAGTACTTCGATAATTTTTTAATACCTAGTGCTGATAGATATATCGCTCCAAAGCTTGCGATAATAACATAAAAAATAGCGAATATCATAAAAATAGCTGATAGTATCGTAAGCTCACTAATACAAAATATCGTAAGTATAATTACTAAACAAATGCAGCCTAGTATATTTTTATATGAGCAGACTTTATTTTTTACTAAAGGGGTTTTAGTAATATTTAGAGTTTCTTCGCTCATCTTTTGCTTATGTTGTTGCCGTGCACTAATTATACATTTATGAAATATTGCTTTGCAAACTAAATGTTAAAATTATCTTTTAATATATTTGGATAGATAGATTGATTGTATTATCAGAAATATAAAAGTTATGCCTAAAAGACCAAAAAGTTTAAAATCCATCCAAATATCTGTAGAGAAGAAATATGCTACAAATAGATTAAGTGTACCTAGAACGGTAAAGTAAGCTCCCCACATATTATTGATTTCTTTCCATTTGTGTTGTTTTAGATCAATGGTATCTTTGAGAATTTTTTGCATAGGTGTTTCTTTCATTGTATAAGTAGTAATTATTAGACCAATACCCATTAACCAGTTAATTATACTTACTTTCCATTTTATGAGCTCTTCATTATGGAAATGTAAGGTAGCACCACCAAAAATAGCGACTAAAATGGCTATAAAAATTTGTGTTTTAGCAACTTTTCTGTGAACTATATATTCCCAAATAACTTGTGCTAGTGTTACTATGATTAGTGCTGCTGTCGCAAAAAAATATCATATATCTTATAAACCCCAAAAAATACAATTGCAGGAAGCAAATCATTAATCATTTTATTCATTTTTATTAATACTAAGTGTTGTATAATAATTTTAGAAGTATAACGGTTGTTGTAGAAATTATGAAGAGATTAGTCGAATTATATAGCTATGGTAATAATCTTTCTGAACTAAAAGAGCTTGCTAATATTTTAGATAATGATGGTGTTATAGCTATACCAACTGATTCAGGATATGCTTTAGCTTGTCGGATGAAATCAAAGAAAGGTATAGACAAAATTATCAAAATAAGAAATTTGGATAGTAGTCATAACTTTACGTTTTGTTGTAAAGATTTATCTGAGATATCAGAATATGCAAAAGTTGATAATAATGCCTATAGATTATTAAAAAGGTATACACCTGGTCCATATACTTTTATTTTAAATGCGACAAAAAAGGTATCATCATTATTGGTTACTAAATCTAAGAATACTGTTGGTATTAGAGTTAGTGAGCATTATGTGCCACAAACAATATCTGCTAAAATTGGTGAACCGTTAGTTATCAGTAGCTTTATAATATCTGGTTATCAGCATGTTGTCACAGACTGTGCTGAGGTTGGTAGCCAAACAATGAATTATCTAGATGCTGTAGTTGAATCAGACTACTGTGGCTATGAGCCAACAACTGTTGTAGAGTTACTAGAATTACCATATCAAATTCTAAGACAGGGAGCTGGTGAAATAGATCTTTAGTTTTTTTAAAAAATCATATTAAAATTTAGATCTTTCTTTTATTGCGGATAAGCGTATAACTTAGTGAACCTAATAGGTAAATAATACCACTAAAAACAAATACTATAAGAAAATTATTATTTGTGACATCAAGAATAACTCCAGTGATTAATGGGGCTAAGCCAGCACCTATAAAATTGGCAAAATTTTGAGCACCACCAATGGTGCCTAGAAGCTGTGAAGGTGAGATATCTGTCGCAAGAGCCCATGTTGGTGAAATTCTTAGTCCAAGACAGAAAATAGTAACACCAATTACACATACAATTACAAAAATATTATCTAATAAAAGGTATTGCTAATATTGATACAGAAGCCATGAGACACTCTATTATAATCGGAGTTAAGTGTGAGGTAATTGCAGAAAATCTTTTTTAAATCATTAAGTCTGAAATTATACCACCAAGCATTACTGAAGCAACACCAGAGATAAATGATGCTGGGTGGGCTATACTCATCTCGGATAAGCTTAAATTTTACCTTTATAAAATAAAAGGTAGCCAAGTCAGAAATAGCCAGTAAGCATAAGAAGAACAAAGATTGCCAATACATAAAAGTATTACATTTTTATTTTTAAGGGCATTTATTATTGATACTTTTTGAGTTCTTCTATAGCTTATGTTTGTTTCTATACGTTGTTTTTTATATATAAACCACCATATAACAGCAACAAATAAGCCAATCGTTCCAAGTGGAATAAACATTCTGCGCCAATTCATTAGTAACATTATACTTACTAAATAATATAAGAGCTAGAATATTAGTAATCCTCGGATCAAGAGCTACTATAGATGGTATAAGCCCGCGTTGTGAAGTTGGGAAGCGTTGTTGAATTATTACTTAGTAGCAACTATGAAAAAAGGTGCCTTGGCAACACCTAATAATAGCCTTGTGATGAGAATTGAATAAAAACCTACTACCAAGCCACCAAGCGCACATGCTAATGACCAGGTAATCATACTTATTAACATCACTTTATTCATACCAACCCGGTTAACTAGGTATCCAGCTGGTAGGCTAGCTAAAGCATATGGCTACATAAACTCCGAAAGTAATATACCTATTTCAATAGAACTAATGTTAAATGCTGCTGTAATCTCAGTATAGCAATATTTAGCGTCGAGCGATCAAGATAGTTTAATAATGCTAGAAAGAATAGCAATAAAATTACTAATATGTTGTAGTAAGTTTTTTCATTGTAGTTATTGTCTTACTTTACACGCATACCTGCTTGAGCTCCATGATGAGGTTCAAGTATATATATACCTTTATCATCACCTGCAGCTAAAACCATTCCTTCAGAGATACCAAACTTCATCTTTCTAGGCGCTAGGTTAGCTACCATTACAGTATGCTTGCCAATTAAATCTTCAGGTTTGTAAGCAGACTTTATACCAGCGAAAACTTGTTTTGTAACACCACCTAAGTCTAATATTAGCCTAAGTAGTTTATCTGCGCCTTCAACACCTGTTGCTTCAACTATCTTTACAACGCGTAAATCTACTTTCATAAAATCATCAAAACTACATTCTGCAGCGATATCTGGTTTAGGAGTTTGTTTTTGTTGTGGAATTTGCTCTTTTTCTAGCATTTTCTCTGTATCCTCTAAAATTTTATCGACTTTTTGTTTTTCTACACGAATTGCCAGAGGCTTAAATTTATTTATTTTATGATTTATTAAAAACTTTGGCGCATCACTCCAGTTTGCTAATTCTGTATTTAAAAATTTTTCTGCCTCAGCAATAATAGTAGGGATGATAGGTTTAAGATAAGTAGCTAAAACCTTAAACATATTTATGCCTTGTGAGCAAACTTGATGTACCTTTTGTTCTTGACTTTGTTCTTTTGCTAGTTGCCATGGTTTATGATAATCAATAAAATGATTTGCCTTGTCAGCAAGTGATATTATCAGTCTTACTGCAGTTGCAAATTCTCTTTTTTCAAAAGCTTGTGTAATGGTGTCATGATTTTTGGCAAATTCATGTTCTAACTCTTTGTCAAAAATTTCATCTGATAGAATACCATCAAATTTCTTATATATAAAACCTGCACAGCGACTAGCAATATTGACTATCTTGCCAATAATATCAGAATTTGATTTTGTAACAAACTCTTCTAAGTTTAAATCTATATCATCTATACGAGATGTTAGTCTAGATGCAAAGTAATATCTAAGGTAGCTAGGCTCTAAATTATTTAAGTAAGTTCTAGCTTGAATAAATGTGCCACGTGATTTAGACATTTTTTTACCATTAACGGTTAGAAAACCATTTGCAAACACACTAGTGGGAGTTTTATATCCTGTAGAAGCCAAAAGAGCTGGCCAAAATAGCGCATGGAAATATATTATATCTTTACCAATAAAATGATAAAGTTCATTATTACTATTATTATCACCCCAAAATTGATCAAAATCAACATTGTTGTTATTACAATAATCTCTAAAGCTTGCAATATAGCCAATAGGAGCATCTAACCAGACATAGAAAAATTTTTGCTCATTAGTATTAGGTATTGCAAAACCAAAGTATGGAGCATCGCGTGATATATCCCAGCTTTGTAAGCTCTGTTCGAACCATTCAGCTAATTTATTCGATACTTCAGGTTGTAGTAAAGTATTAGAGTCTATCCAATTTTTTATATCTTTTTCTAGAGTTGGTAAATCAAAGAAGTAATGTTCAGAGTTCTTTTGTATCGGAGCTTGACCAGAAATTACAGATCTTGGATTAATAAGCTCTGTAGGATTATAAGTTGCACCACAAACTTCACAGCTGTCACCATACTGATCTTCAGCTTTACATTTTGGACAAGTACCCTTGACAAATCTATCTGGCAAAAACATCTTTGCTTCAGGATCATAAGCTTGAGCTATCGCTTTTTTTGAGATAAGATTTTTATTGTTAAGCTTATTATATATATCTTCTACAATCTCTTTATTTAAGGCACTATGAGTAGAGTGATAGTTATCGAAATTAATTTCAAAATTAGCAAAATCTTGTTGGTGATTATTAGAGTATTTTGCAGCTAATTCTTCTGGAGTAATGCCAAGATTCTTAGCTTTGAGCATTATTGGCGTACCATGAGTGTCACTACCACAAACAAAAATACATTGATTTCCCTGTAGTTTTTGAAATCTAACCCAGATGTCCGATTGTATATAGCCGAGTATATGGCCTAAATGTAAGTCGCCATTAGCGTATGGCAGAGCATTAGTAACGAGTATCTTTCGCATTTTGGTTAATTAATAATAATCTAAAGTTATTAACAGTGATTTTGATATTATAAAGTGTTTTGACTATTTTGTTTAGCTAAATTACGTATTAATACTAATAAAATTGCAGACACAATACAAAAATAGTGTAATGTTCTCTTGACACTATATTTTATCTATATATAATAGGTTTTCACATGGTTTAGGAGAGGTGGCCGAGTGGCTGAAGGCGCTCCCCTGCTAAGGGAGTATAGGCGTTAAACCCTATCGAGAGTTCGAATCTCTTCCTCTCCGCCATTTTACGATTTTTAAATCGGGTGTTTAGCTCAGCTGGGAGAGCATCGCCCTTACAAGGCGAGGGTCGGGGGTTCGAACCCCTCAGCACCCACCACTTAAAATGGTAAGTATAATTTTTTATACTAGATTAAGATAAATTTTGTTAAATATGATTTAGTAGCTGAAATCTTTAGGTTTATAATTCATTTATTCAGAATCTTTATTTTTAATGTTTTCTTTTAAGAGCTCCACACATTAGTTTAAATAGATTTCTCCATGTTGGTATATTTGAATAAGCAGTCATATTTTCAGATAGCTAATCCATTACAAGATATATTTGTATTCATCATGTGTCCAGGAGATATGATATCATCATATATTAATTGGCTTCTCAATATTTTTATAACATAACAAGTTACCAAAGTTGCTATGCCCAGAAACCAAATTTTTATCGGAATTATCCCCACCCCGTGTTAAATTAAGGGTTTAAGAAAATAGAAAGTGGTATAGTATTTCTTGCTATTCCTCCATAGATCATATTAATTACAGCATTCTCTAAATCATTTTTGTGTTTTTTAATATCTTAATCAATGATAATATAGCTTCCTAATATACCTAAAAATTTTGTGTTGTAAAATGCTATAGCTTGTGCTAAGAATTCTTTTGTATCAGTTGTAATATCTAGAGGCACTTCATTTAGTACTTGGCAAAAAGCTTCATGTGTTACGCAGTAGTCATCAATAATAAGTATTAAATTCTCCACTTTTATATTTACCATTTTGAGGCTTAAGTATTTTGGCATCTGGGTAATTTTCTTTGAAACCTTGTATAATTTTGTCTGATCTTAGGTAGTAAGTTCCTGATGTGTATCAATTTAAAGAGCAGCTTTAAATGCTGAGATGAATTCTTCATGTTGAGCCCATTTTTAGAAATTATAATTGTTTGAGGGTGTCCGCACACTGCCCCACCATTTATCTTTGCTACCGTAGCAATTAGAACTTCTTGGTGTTTGATTTCTTTTTGTATCCACGGCCTAATTCCTGAGACAATAATGCAGGGATTATTTCCACCACATTCATATGCTAGTTCTGTATCTGTAGAATTTATGATAGCTTTAGCTATTTTAGAACTCCTTGTAAAATAAATTTTAGATAAACGTGTATCTTTAATTAATTCTTGACCTTACAAAAGCTTAAAGCTCCAATCTAAATCAGAGGCTTAAAAATTTTAATCCAAATTTACTTGATCTTTTCATTAAGGTGATGAGGTTTGCGTACAACAACATAGTTTTCTAGGAACAATACTTTATTTTGGAAGAGAAACTATAGTTACCAATTCCTAAGACCACTATTATTATTCTTATAGGCTTTTATATTGGGCTTACTTGTTTAGGTTTTCTTTTTACAGATAATATAATCTTTACGCGTTGCATAAATGATTTTATCTTTGGCTTTTTTAGGGAAAACATGGATATCGTAGAGATTATCTTTTATCTTACTTATAACTAAGAGGTTTAAGTGGCTCACCTTCTTTCTTTAAGTGATCTATACGGCCCCTTTTATACAGGCAATAAGTACATTAGTCAGAGGAGCAAATGTTGCCACTTTAGAGATTGGATTTAAGTATAAAGCTTCCTTATATAAGATTATTTTTCATCTTTGTATCTAATTTAGCAAGTTCATTAGCATATGTTTTGTGTTTTGTAAATTTATTTTGGTAGCTGACCTCTGTTTTCAACTAAAGTCTTATTCCAAGCATCTGCTTTTAATTAGCTAACAGCCTCTGAAGTTGATATTTTGCGGTTGTTTGTTTCATTGCTCAATCTTCTGATTTTTTACAAATAAGTCTAAATTATTTTGATATAATACAAAAGTAGTTACTAGTATCTCCACTCCTCCTTTCAAAAGTAAATATTTAATAGTAGTAGAATATCAGATGATAAAGTATCTAATAAACATAAAAGTGGTTAAATTGCTAGTAACTTTTTTATATTTAACACTAAACCTTAACAAAAATTAATTTTTTATTTATTTTATTTATATTTAGGTGATTGAGATGTTTGTTGTAAAAAAAAGAAGTGAAAAAGTTAAAAAATTTTGAAAAATGACTTGCGTTGTAGTGAGGTGATGTGTATTATATGTCTTCACTGGCGGACGGGTGATGTTAGCGGTTGAGAGGCGAAAGTTTCTGATGATATTTAAGAGATATATTATATACAAACACTTTGTTAAAGAATTTGAGTATCAGTAGTTAGAGTCAGAATTTGATTTAAACTGAAGAGTTTGATCCTGGCTCAGATTGAACGCTGGTGGCATGCTTAACACATGCAAGTCGAACGGTACAGGACTAGCTTGCTAGTTGCTGACGAGTGGCGGACGGGTGAGTAACGCGTAGGAATCTGCCCATCTGAGGGGGATACCAGTTGGAAACGACTGTTAATACCGCATAGTATCTGTGGATTAAAGGTGGCTTTTGGGCTGTCGCAGATGGATGAGCCTGCGTTGGATTAGCTAGTTGGTGGGGTAAGGGCCTACCAAGGCTACGATCCATAGCTGATTTGAGAGGATGATCAGCCACATTGGGACTGAGACACGGCCCAAACTCCTACGGGAGGCAGCAGTGAGGAATATTGGACAATGGGGGCAACCCTGATCCAGCAATGCCATGTGTGTGAAGAAGGCCTTAGGGTTGTAAAGCACTTTAGTTGGGGAAGAAAGCTTTGAGGTTAATAGCCTTGAGGAAGGACGTTACCCAAAGAATAAGCACCGGCTAACTCCGTGCCAGCAGCCGCGGTAATACGGGGGATGCAAGCGTTAATCGGAATTACTGGGCGTAAAGGGTCTGTAGGTGGTTTGTTAAGTCAGATGTGAAAGCCCAGGGCTCAACCTTGGAACTGCATTTGATACTGGCAAACTAGAGTACGGTAGAGGAATGGGGAATTTCTGGTGTAGCGGTGAAATGCGTAGAGATCAGAAGGAACACCAATGGCGAAGGCAACATTCTGGACCGATACTGACACTGAGGGACGAAAGCGTGGGGATCAAACAGGATTAGATACCCTGGTAGTCCACGCTGTAAACGATGAGTACTAGCTGTTGGAGTCGGTGTAAAGGCTCTAGTGGCGCAGCTAACGCGATAAGTACTCCGCCTGGGGACTACGGCCGCAAGGCTAAAACTCAAAGGAATTGACGGGGACCCGCACAAGCGGTGGAGCATGTGGTTTAATTCGATGCAACGCGAAGAACCTTACCTGGTCTTGACATCCTGCGAGCTTTCTAGAGATAGATTGGTGCCTTCGGGAACGCAGTGACAGGTGCTGCACGGCTGTCGTCAGCTCGTGTTGTGAAATGTTGGGTTAAGTCCCGCAACGAGCGCAACCCCTATTGATAGTTACCATCATTAAGTTGGGTACTCTATTGAGACTGCCGCTGACAAGGCGGAGGAAGGTGGGGACGACGTCAAGTCATCATGGCCCTTACGACCAGGGCTACACACGTGCTACAATGGGTATTACAGAGGGCTGCGAAGGAGCGATCTGGAGCGAAACTCAAAAAGGTACTC